>CABFOW010010196.1:0-11239 GCA_902141385.1 Timema californicum
TATTACCTTGATATCGATTGCCAGGAGGTAGTCATATTACCTTGATATCGATTGCCAGGAGGTAGTCATATTACCTTGATATTGATTGCCAGGAGGTAGTCATATTTGCTTGAACTTGAAGGGGTCGTCGTGTGGATGGAATATTTACTGCACATTTCTATACAGGTGAGAAAATGCTCGGTGATACCTGAACACAAAACTAGTAAAACTGCCCGTTTGAGCCCTGAGGTCCTTGGTTATAACTAGGGGAGTGCAAGTACTCGAGTTCGGGTCGTTTTCAGTAGCTACTCAAGTTTTACTCGGAGATTTTACAAAATCTCGAAAAAATTGTTGTACAGTACTTTGAATTTTCTATCTTTTTCTTGAAAAGTCTTAGTTTGATTAATTCTATTCAATTTCATAACAAATATAATGTCCCTCAATATTTCCTTTTGTATATTAAAACAATAAAATAACACTTATATTAAATGTGTTTAGAAAAATTGTATTTGTGTTATTATATAAAAAAAAATCACACAAAAAAAATTAAATTCTTAGGGAAAATTCTGTTTGTGCTTATTTGTGTTTTGTGCCTTGATCTATGCAACTAGAAATATTGCTCCACTCTCACTCGGCTTGCAATGAAACACCTATTTGCACACTTCTAATAGTAATCTGAGACAAGTATCCGGGTGTTCAAACAGGATACTGATGTGACTGTGTCCATGACCTATCCTATGGATCGTTCGAGTCCTCAAAGTTTCACTGCTCGAGTACAATTAATTGTATAAACTACAAGCGTTAGCTCTCTCCTAACACGAGGCAGGTCCAAGGCATTTTACTGCCGGGGCGGATGTAAATATCGGCCATCTTTTGCTGGAAACGGAAAATATAATCTTTAATTAAATAAAGATACACCTCAGTGGTCTAGTGTTAAGATTTCCTGTACAAAGATCCAGGGGTCAATCCCTGGTGCTTCCAGAATTTATCTGTGAAGCAGTGAATCTGGAATTACGTCAAACTAAAGCCTCGTGAGGACAAATGAGGAGTTACTTGAATAAATAGGTAGCAATTCCGGTCTATAAAACTGAGATTAACACCCATGGGGTCCAATGCTGGAACCGTCATCGTTAACGGTGACGGCCTATCAGTCGGTATAGCTCGCCCACGCTCACATCATGGAGTTTTTTTTTTTAACAAAACTCTTGACCTGAATAAACAATGGTTTTAAACTTTACGTAATATCTCTCACTCTCCTGAACAATTTACTACATCAGCAATAAATGTCCCTTCTAGTTTTTGTAATCGTTTTCTATATCGTACGCCATAGAACAATTATTCTTTTGAATAGTTTAAAATATTGTGTGAGTGTGTCTGCATATTAATCTCATGATCGCATTGGCTGACGTGTTTTATTAAAAAAATAGTGCATTGTGGATAAGTAGTTTTAAGAACCAACTTTATTAGTTCCCGTCTTGAGAACTTTGATTTGTTATTGATACCGAACTGTAATGCAAAGTCGGTGGATCCAAACCACAGCTAAAAATGTGGGCACAACACAACCTCGTGAGATGTGGGCTAAAGCAGGTTTTCCTACTTAAAACTGCCTGAGGTCCGCATTCGAATCCTTGGGGTGGTGGGCCACATCATAGTCGGCTAAGGGGTAGGAGGAAATAGAACTTGTGCAGATCCATAAGTTATTATTGAAATAATGGAGTGCAATTAAGTTTATTACTGAAAAGCATCAGTTGGAGCTTTCGTGGGTTTTCCCCACAAAAGACAAAACTTACCGTGAAACATCAATTTTACTATAGAAGATTACTTTTCCAAGAAACTTTGGGGCCGCCAGATGGAAACCCCTGGTCTAAGGTGTCACTTTCAATAGACTCAACTTTGGATGTGCTTAGGTAATTTATTTACTAAATGGTTTTATCATCACTATTCGATGCAAATGTCAACACATTTCCTCTAAGTTGTACCTTCCTCATTCATCACCTATTACTGTGTATATAAATGGTTAGCTTAAATGTGTAGTAAAATAATGTGCTTGGCAAAACTTTACATAGAAATTAATTTTCTCCTGTTTCAAATAGAGGAATAGGCCTCTGGAATATTGCCCAAATAACCGTAAGCTACCGGTACCTAATAAAATACCAGATGCTGAAATAGAATATTAAATTGTGACATTGTAATGTATATACCATTATGTGTTATTTGATAGATTCCCTTTCATTTGTGTACCCTACTAGTTGCAAGTTGGGGTACATAATGTGTTACCTATACAATTAAAATATTTTTCAATAAGATACTGTGTTCTATTGGATTGTAAAATTTTGATTTTGTATTACCATCCATGAAAACCAGACTGCAAAATATTTGCATCTAAATATAAACCTTGATATTCCATCTGATAGAATTTTAATAATTTACGCAGGAATTTATTATATTCTATACAAGTAGTTCCTAAATATTTATCTCTTTATTAGTGCGCTAATGACTTTGTTTATTAATCCAACTTTGAAACATTAACAAGCTTAGCTGGTTATAGAGAGCTAGATTTTACATTTAATTCAATTTTAACTAAATAACATAAAAAGTCCGATATACAAGTAAATTTGTTGAATAAACTGTATTTTTTATGTAGCCTATAGGTTGAAATGGTTAGACAGAAGTGTGTCTATCTATCACTTTATTTATTACACAATGACCAAAATAAATAGGCTAAATGGTGGCTAGGTATCTATTGATATTGTGGATTTTAATACAATGAATTGTAATAACTCTTAATTTACATTCTCTATCACCCCTTTTCATATTAAATCAAATGTAACATTTTTAATTGATTTAAACCAAGGATCCTTAAATTAATATTATAATAATTCAAATTGGAAGAATATACGAACCTTGACTAAAAAAATATATCAGCCATATCTTATATTTGTTATTGGGGATATTTGTTTCTGTAGTGTTTAAAAAACAACTAGTACAATCATTTTGTTTTGATTTTAATTTCAACATGATCCAATTCAAACAAAAATATTGAGTGAAGTAAAATGGAAAATTCATTCCACTCTCTTCGTTTTATTTATCACAGATATTTATGGTCTCGTTTTGTAAATGTACCTAAAACTCTAACAAATCTTTTAAGGGTAAATATTCATTAATAGAAAAAAAATGACTTTATTGATTGGTTAAAAATGTTAAGCCATTAAGTTAATCACTAACTTTTAACTGATAATTTATTTGAGAACGAATATCACACCCTCTCTTATTAGTAAAGAAGTACCCGCATCGGTGGCCTTTTAACGAGCTACTCTTGTGTTGATTTAGATTGTTGGTTACCTAGATATCGTAGTTGGAATCCCGCTTGAGTGTACCGAGTATTATTTTCCTAAATGGTTACCCGTATCCCTTCATTTAATGCAAGAACATCAGGCTTTCAGAGATAGAACACATATAATATTTATGTTAGCTAGCACTATCAAAATTTAGGTGGTGCTCGTAGGCCCCATGCTCTTTAATTACAAATTTGTTATAAAAGGGGTAAGCGTTTATTCAAGTTTAACCCTTTGACTGGGAATCACGTCAATTAAAATTACTTAAGTCTTAACCATTTTAAATTATTAAGCACCTAAATTTCTGGAATGGTTATGCCTTTGGCACTTTTACGTCGTAGAACAGTCTATAGAAACTGTCGTCTGCACATTTAATTAAAGCGCTTAGAGGCGGGTCATATGCACCTCATTTTTTTATTCAATGTCACTAAATAATGAAGAGAGTAAATCGTGTATTTCTTGATTAAAATTGTTTTGTGGTAATAAATAAGTGATTAGTCCTAAGTGGCTCTTAACTTTGTGCATCGAGAGCAATATTACTCTGTGCCTACGGTGCCTATTGGGGATTCCTCCCCTGTCAAAATGCAACACAACAAGAATATGGACATAACCCATATTGAAGATTACGCAACCCACTTCGGTGGCCACACGGTCTAAGGCAACACGCTCGTGTTAGACTGGCCTGCCGATGACAGGGAAATCGCTGTTCGAATCCCAGTCAGGTCTAGCTTAAAGTGCTTTTCCCCTAAATGGTTTCCCACTCTCCTCTGATGCAAATGCAGGTATATTTCCTCTAAAAGAGCTTATCTTGACTGTCTTACAGCTCCCTAAGCTGGACTCGGGCCGGGTCGTCAGGACCGGCGTGAAGACCGCCTTGCTGCTGTCTGTTCAATGTCACACCAGCGAGGGTTGTAAATGTGACAAAACCTTGATACCTGTCCAGGTACAGTCAGTGGCTTATCTGTCTACAGACCTGAAGGTCCCGGGTTCAATTCCTGGCATGGCCGAAAAACTTATCATTGGTGAAATGTGGGTTTCCTCTTTCAGAGTGATAAATTTATGGTCGGGGGGGCTGGATGTTGTCTCGGTTCAGGATCTAAGTTAGTTTACAAGTCATGTGCTGGTATATAATCAGTTGATTCAGAAAGTACATGTTAAATACTTCAAATAAATATTTATTATTATTATTATTAGCACCGCGTCTTACTACCCGTTCGGGCTATACGCACTTACGCTAATGTGTAATGGTAGGGACCACGGTGGAGGCCTGACATTCCCCACATTCACAAGATGTCTCGTCAGAGGTGAAGGAAGGGTTTGGTAATCAGATAAATCTTTAAATCGAGGATTGAACCCCGGACGCCAGCATAGAAGTCTGACACCTTACCCCTAGGCCGCCAGGTCACCTAATAAATATTTTAAAAAAATATATTAATAAATCATGTTTGTTGAACTACCAGAATGAAGACTTCTCTTGCCAGAATTTAGGAGATCACAGTAAAATTAGTGTAACTTTCAATCCATTACCGTAGTTTTCTGAAACTTATTTAAAAAATGGACTCATATTGTTTGATTGCTTGTAAGTTGTGGCTCCCTTACACAAGACTAACAAGTTTGGCGGTGGGGGGGTTGCAGGAACTTTGGCAAACAGAAAAACTTGAAAACAACCCCCCTTTTCTAAATGTATCAAAATATTGTTTTTTGTAGCAAGTGTTGAGTTAATCGCTGTCACCCTCTGATAGTCACATGGTCTAAAGCGCTACTCTTGCAATAGTCTGGATTGGGGTTCAAATACTGGTCAGGTCTTCTGAGTTGTTTTTTTTCCTAATTGGTTTTCTATTCTTCACACAAATGTCGGTACACTTCCTCTGTATCGAACCTTAGTACATAGTTGTATAGCTGGAACGAGCGGTAAGACGCGGTGAGCGAAGGAAGGTAATCGTTATCATCGCGCTGACACGGTGCTGCTATGTTTATAGTTTCGTGTCCACAGATCCCTGGACTTGATAAAGTGTCGCACGAAGCTCTGATTCGTCAGGCGTGTGCGGGTAGCCTCGAGACATCTTCCCAGCTCATCACCTTCACAACCACCGCCATCTTGGAAACTGCACACAAGTACAGGTACAACACAGGCCTCGCACTCGTCAGGCGAGATCGAGAAATAAACAAATTTGAATATGTTATTAATTAAATCAAGAATGTCAAGCTTTTTTTTCCCACTGTATCTTACTACCCATTCAAGCTATACGTAGATACCAATTACTCTAATTTGTTAGGGAGGAGGAAGGTTGAATTTTGAGGATGTGCACCGCATTTGTGTGGAGGGATAGGGAAAAACTATTTAAGAAAAAATAAAGCTCGGTACAACCGACTGAGATTCAAATCTCGGATCTCCACGTCGTTGAAAGCCCAGTTTATAGCGAGGGTGACGTCTTGGTTCCATTTGACCACAGGGGCAGGCAAATCCAATACCAAAAAAAATACAATTTTAATACAATAACAAATAAAAAGTCTGGTAAAAGAGGGAGGGAATTATTATCTTGGTAGAACTCGATCAGGGGCCTAGTCGACAAAGTAAACAAGAATAGTACTTGTTACCTGCCTTGGTGGCCGCATGGTCTAAGGCGCTACTCTCGCAGTAGACTAGACGGCCAATGATGGGGAGATCGGGGTTCAATCCTGGTCGGGTTTATTAAGGGTGGTTTTCCACTCTCCACACAAACGCGGGTACATTTCCTCTAAATTCATCCTTACTGATCCTTAACTCATCAGCACAATTAGTACATAAGGTGACCTGGCGGACTAGGGGTAAGGTGTCAGACTTCTGTACTGGCGGCTGGGGTTCAATCCTCGGTCCCAGCAAAGATTTATCTGCTTACCAAACCCTTCCTTCACCTCTGACAAGACATCTTGTGAATGTGGGGAATGCCAGGCCTCCACCGTGGTTCGGATCCCACGTTAAACTGTAGGTCCTCCATTTCATCTCACAATCACCCTACCATTACACATTAGCGTAAGTGCGTATAACCCGAACGGGTAGTAAGACGCGGTGCTAATAATAATATAATAATAATAATTAGTACATAAGCGTATAATCCAAACGTGTGGTAAGACGAGATGCTATTCAGGTCCTGTTGTCGATATTTTATAAAAAGTTGAGAAATGACTCAAAATGTTGTATGTAGCGTAATGTTCCTTCATGTACTATCGTAGCGGGTAGCGGGTAGCTCAGGGTGACTGGGGAGGTGGAATGTTCGCAGGGACTCCATGAGCCGGTTGATGAAGCTTCTAGAAGAGTCCATGGACCCGAACGTTTCCGAGCATTACAAGAGTTCTCTGAACGACAGGATCGTGGAGGTTCGGGTCGAGTCAGCGGAGTTGCGCAACTGCTTGCTGGTCAGTCCTTACACAACTCGGTCGCTGTCCACTGGACGCTACTGCAATATTGTTTTAGAAATACGCAATATAACTGGTTGGTTCGAAGTCGTAATTTATCTACAGTTGATAATGAACGATAAGGCTGGGCAAAGCTCCAAAACTTTGACGCTAGCTTCCTCATATAAACGTTAACAAATTAATCGTCAGTTTTATTGAATTGTAACTCGATTTATCAAACTATAATTAAATATTACAAACAATTGTGCAATAAAACATTTAAGTAATTTTAGTGCATAACGTCATATAAATAAGAACAAAATCAAATATTTTTTCTCAACTTAAAACAACTACAGTAACAAAATAAATTCAAACTTCGATTGATATTTCATAAATTTGATTTTTGGTTTTCTTTAAATCGAAAAAAGTGGGCTTCTCACACCTTTAATGAGAGTGATAATAGTTTTGTACGAAGACTGTAACCTTAACTATCTCTCTCTCCATCCTTCGGTCACTAACACCTCCTCAAACTTGTCCTTGTCTTCTGCCGGACACCCTCCCCCCTTGTATCTCTTCCATCTTTACTATCCACCTCCCCATTCAGCCCTTCTCTTACTACTTTCAGCTTATTATTTTTATCCTCCCTTCATTGCTCCCAATCCTTGTTACCCTCATACCTCTCTCTCTCTCTCCCACTCTCCTCTCGTTGTGCCAATGTTCACAGTCTCTATTTGTAGCTTACGGTACGTAGACCATACAAGTGTGCTCCCAAACAGACAGTTGTTGTTTCCGCAGGAAATGTCGGGGTTCATGGACCACGTCACCAAGCTAGCAACAGCTTCAGCAGAGATATCGTACCTCGCAGGAGCAGAGTACGTCAGTACCTCCATGTGTGAGCGAGTCAACTCGGCTAATAAAGAGGTGAGTCTACGTCAGTACCCCCATGTGTGAGCGAGTCAACTCGGCCAATAAAGAGGTGAGTCTTTATGTCAGTACCTCCATGTGTGAGCGAGTCAACTCGGCCAATAAAGAGGTGAGTCTACGTCGGTACCCCCATGTGTGAGCGAGTCAACTCGGCCAATAGAGAGGTGAGTCTTTACGTCACTACCTCCATGTGTGAGAGAGTCAACTCGGCCAATAGAGAGGTGAGTCAGTACCTCCATGTGTGAGAGAGTCAACTCGGCCAATAGAGAGGTGAGTCTGTACGTCAGTACCTCCATGTGTGAGAGAGTAGTAAAATACTCTGTTATCATAACATAGATTAGGGGAGTCTCATGAGTGTTTCTTTGTACTTGTTAAGATGAAAGTTACAGAGCATGTAACATTACAACAGTTAAATAGCATGTGGTATCACAGTTACAGGTCGAGTTTGACAAGACTAAGAAGCTCGAAGAACAGTTGCTGAAGGTACAAGCCGAGTTTGTTCAGAGGATGTGTAACGAGGAGACGTGAACTTTTAAAGGAACAATTAAAAACTACAGCTTCACATATTTATCTTTGTACTAAATATGTTGTTATATTTTTATAAGGTTTATTTTGTAAATAAATGTTGATTTTTATTATTTTTATTTTATTTTTTTATATCAATGAGCATAATAAAACCTTGTGCTACATATTTAAAGATGATGTTATCATGTTGGCGGCTCTTACTGTCCCTATGGGGTGATTCCAGAACAGGTGCGAAGGAGGCAGGTTCACCCTCAATGAATCCTGGAAAAGTACATTTTATGGTCTTTAAATTGTGTAAGGTTTATTTTACTAGGGCAGGGGGAGTGGTTGTCAGAATCCCTCTTTTGTAAGCTCTTTTTTAATCTATATTTACATTATATTTGTAAGAAGGTACAGGAAAGGTGGATAGAAACATATAAAAGGGGGGGGTTTTCTCTTTTAGGGAGTCGCGTTGCGCGTTTCACCCTCCTCCCTGATGAGTTCCGATAGAATGAAACCTAGGTCGGGGGATTGGGCGGTGACGATCAATTATTCTTTAAGAGAAAACCATCACCTCTTTGTCCATGGGCAGCAGTGTAAAGTGCGAACTGTGTTCTTTTCATTGTAAAGGCCATATTGTGTTCGTCCCCCTTTTTTTATGTGTTTGTATCCACCTTTCCTCCACCTTCTTCCAAATATAATGCAATTACCTCATAAAGAGAAAAGAGGTTTTTCTTATTGAGTTAATCAATATTTAGAGTGAAACAAAAGCTAAATATTATTTTTTTCATAAAATAAATATATTAATTATAAAATTTAAGTTACATTTCATTTACTTACTCATCATTATCATCAACAGTTTCCAGTCTGTGGCCGGGTGAGTTTAGTAGAATGCCTCCATCTTTCTCTATCCTTCAACAATCCTTCCTACTTTAATGTCTTCCATTCTTCTCCTCTCACTTGATCACTATCGGTTATCTGTACCTCCCATCTCTTTCTTGACCTCCATCGTGGTCTTTTTCCTACATAATTCATTCCCATCAATTTATTTGGCATCCTCTGTTGTTGTTTTTCCATCCTCATTACATGTCCATACCATCTCAGTCTTGCTTCCTCTACTATCTCATGTACTCCAACATCCTCATTACATGACCATACCATCTCAGTCTGGCTTCCTCTACTATCTCATGTACTCCAACATCCTCATTACATGACCATACCATCTTAGTCTTGCTTCCTCTACTATCTAATGTACTCCAACATCCTCATTACATGTCCATACCATCTCACCCTTGCTTCCTCTACTATCTCATGTTCTCCTTGTACCCCAAATGTTGATTGAACAATTTCACTCCTAATCCTATTTCTCTCGATAGTTTATCTTACATTCAATGTCCATGTTTCTGCTGCATACTTGACAAAGGGTACAAAGTACTCCATGTACAACATTTCCTTACACTTCAAGCGCACTTCTCTTACACACCTCTAGAACAACTCTCCATGCTGTCCTCTTATCATTACTANTAGAACAACTCTCCATGCTGTCCTCTTATCATTACTACATCTATAATTTCACTTTTCTCAGCTCTACTCCATCCACCTTAATAGCTTTACTATTCCTTACCCTCTTCCTCGTCATTACCATCCCTTCACACCTTGCCTTGCTATAGTTCATTACACTCTCTTTCACTTCCTCATTCCATTCTTGTACTTCCTCTTCCTTCTCCCCCCACACTGTCAAGTAATCAGCAAACATCGTGGCTTTCATTATTTCCTCCCCGAGATTTCCCGCCACTTTGTTCATGACCATTTCCATTACCATCACAAATATTAGTGGTGAAAGGGCACTTGCCTGATTCACTCAACTCCTGTTATCCACTTGAGCCTCCTCCATCGCTTTCCCGACTCTATTTCTATCCACGCTATCACAAGCCTTCTCCCCGTCCATAAATACCACTACCAAGACTTTCCCATATTCCTACCTTCTTTCCAT
Source organism: Timema californicum (assembly GCA_902141385.1). Taxonomy (NCBI): domain Eukaryota; kingdom Metazoa; phylum Arthropoda; class Insecta; order Phasmatodea; family Timematidae; genus Timema; species Timema californicum. The sequence goes on from CABFOW010010196.1 coordinate 10,111, forward strand.
CAGCTGTCCCATGGCAAAGATTAAGTCTATTGTCGACCTTTGTTCCCTAAATCTGTACTGTTCCTCTCTCCACCTTCCCTTTGTTATATTTCTTATTCTCTTTTCCAGTATCTTCTCATATATCTTTGTACAGTGGCACCTTAGCATTATTCCCCTATAATTTGTACACCTCTTCCTGTCTCCTTTTTTTAAAATGGGTACAACTCCCAGTCTTCTGGTACCTTGTTCTCCTCTCAAACCACTCTCAGCGGCCTCTATAACCGTTGCACCTGCAACTCTTATCATTTCCACCATCAATTTGTCCACACCCGGTGCTTTTCCTTGCTTCATCCTCTTCAATTCCGCCTCCATTTCTTTCCATTTGGGACCTCTTTCCTCCTTTTCTGTTATTTCTTCTTGATCCTCTGTTTCCCTCTTATCCCTTTCCTCTTCCTGGTTGAATATCTTCTCAAAATATCTCATCCACAGTTCCTTTTCTTCCTCTCTTATCTTCAACATTCTTCTTTCTTCATCATTCTAACGTCTTTTCTCTCTCCTCCTGTTTCTTACTTGGCCTATAACACCACCTTCCTTCCTTCCTGGCTTCCCGTATCCTGTTTCCTCATTCCTATTCTATAAACTCACTCTGAATTATTTATTCTTCTCCTCCGCTGTTTCCTTCACCTTGTCCTCCCACATACCTCCTCTGCTGCTCCCGCCATTTCTTAGCCTCCACACCCTCATCCTTCTTTCTTGTCCTACTACCTTTCTCCTCCATTCCCGTCCCCCTGTGTCTGCCACCAACAACCTGTGAAGGTCTTCCTTTTCATTTCTCCAGGAGAAAGTAGTCCATCACCGACCTTTGCTCCCCATTCCAACTGTATCCAGTGATCTGATGACTTTCTCTTTCCCTCTTACACCAGCTGTTGGCTCTCTTCGTTTCTCTCCCCATCCCTCCTTCCCCCAACACCTCCACAAATCCTCTCTTTTCCTTTTCGTTTATTTACTCGCTACCATTAAAATATGGTAAAATTTCATATCACTTGTTTTATTACCTAACCATATATCTAAAATATTATTATTATTATTAGCACCGCGTCTTACTACCCGTTCGGGCTATACGCACTTACGCTAATGTGTAATGGTAGGG
>CABFOW010010198.1:0-11235 GCA_902141385.1 Timema californicum
GTGTTATTATTTGAAAATAATTAAGTACTATACCACACTTGCCTGGAGAAACATTTACATTAAAGGATATACAATTCAATTTTACAGGCAATACTGTACAAATAGGAATTAAACCTTTAATATATTTAAATATGTAGTTATAATAAATGTTGTTTACAGCCTGCCAAGACTACCCTTATATTTAAAGTTGGCTATTAATTTGTATATTGGTTTCAGAACCCATATTATATTGAAAGTTCATTAAATATAATGAATTAGGCTTCTTAAAACGCGATTACATTGTTTGAATGGCAAAATTTGTGTAGTTGCCATAAGTTCAAACGATCACTTAGGCTATAGGCCTGTAAAAAAATATTATATTACAATTTTTTTCTAAGTTGGCTCATATCTTGTATGTTGTTTCAAAAACAATAATATAGTGAAACAAGTTAGCTAAAAATGGTATTACATTTGTGTGAATGACATACATTGTGTAAAAGTCTTACCTTCAAACAATAATTTAGGTTATAGGCTTGTAGGGAGTACGGTATCTAATAAACCCTGATTTTAGTAGAAATACCAATCTGTAAGGCTTAATTTCGTACCAGAATACTATCATATAGTAGTATTTTGGTAGAATAAGCGGCCATTTAGAACGTAAGTATAAATTCCCTTCTGGAATGTATTTTATCCTACCTAAACACTACTATAGGGTAGGATTCTGGTACGAGATAAAACCTTCCAAATGAGCTTCCCTCAAAAATCATCGTATATATTAGTCTACATCAACTTAGTTAAAGAAAAAAACTCCCCAGTTTTGAACTTTGTTATACTCTTAAAAGCTTTTACTTATACATTTATTTCATTTAACTAATCACACATTGTTGTTGTTTCAAACAAATTAATGAACGATGTCAAAAATGCCACATTGCCTTGTATGGGTGTAGAGAGAAGGAGATACTAAAAAGTTTCTTTCTCTCTTACACAATGGTTTGCAGATGAAAGCTTGAAAATTTCAGTTTCACTTTAATCAACATCTAAATATATGGATTCCTAGTCACGGGGGTATAATGGGTAATGATAGACTAGATAGTTTAGCATCGAATGTAAATTTACTTTCTATTGTACAGGAAATCCCGGTATCGTGTAGTGATTTTATACCGAAGGTAAAACTCAGAAGTCAGGTTAAATGGAGAAAATGGTTGGAGACCACATACCAGTAGAAAACAAAATGGTACCACGAGGTCCGTTGTATTAAATTAGTTACACTATGGTTTTCAGGCGTTATAAACACCCTTAAGTTTATTTGTACAATACTATGCCTTCGACTCGGACACGTCTACACGAAAGACTGAATTTATTTAATGTGCAAAATTCCGTGTTCACATTGTGTGGTTTGCCACGTTCCTGAAACATTAGAACATATATTTATGACTTGCCCTTTCCATAAGTTGGCACGGTTAAATTATATTCTTAATTATATCACAGAGTTTTCTTTAGTGAATGTATTACACTCGTACAACGTTACATCGTATAGGCGTCTGTTTAATTTCCTTCTAAATATAAATATGCTGATGTAGGGACGAACAAAATATATCTTCCCGGTTATCTCGTAGACAAAATTCGAGTTGAGTTAGGGCTAGGTTATGTAGGTCAGACCTGGATTGAACGCATAGAAAAATCAAGAAAGCAGCATTGGGAGTGAATCGAATACAAATGTTCCTGTCTTATTGAAGAAATTGTCTTAATTGACTAAATAAAAAATAAAAAAATATATATATATATTATTTGACTTATTATTTGCGTGTATGCAAGACTGGAGCTGTATTCGTGCATAGCCAGTGTTCTATATACTATACTGGATGGACATAAACACACCTTTTATAACAGACCAAATCTTGACGCTAAGTTATAGGATAATTTGGAACATTTTAAAATTCGAACAAAAGGCTTCTATTTACGTGGGTGATTCTAACCAGGACTAAAATCTGTCCAGTTTCTATAAACATTAATTATAATGGAAAAAATATTATTTAAGAATCATAAAACTAATTCAGGAGAGAATGCAGTGTCATGTAATCAACCCACTGGAAATGTTTGTAGGAAAAGTTTTATATGGTAGTTCCTAATATAAAAAATTTAAATTTCAAGTAATCTTTTTTTTTTTCAATATTTCTACATCAGACATTTCTTTTTCGTCTGTGAGATTATTCTAATTTTATCCAGTTTTTTACAATCCTATTTCAAGCCATCCAATAATCTAAACTATTCTTCAAGAACTGAACTAAATTATTGAGTTTGTTTTGCTTAGTATTTTAATCAGAAATAATAAGCTTTTTTTTTAAACCTATTGTAACCATTTTAGCCATTTATGAACATTACATTATAACGGGCTAAGCCTGTCCAGCCCTATTGGAATATAAAGAAAGATTGAAGCACCTAAACATGGGTAAATAAACACGCAATATTATCTATATACTAGTCCTGTAATACATAACAATCTGTGTTACATACCAATATCGTGGTGACTTCATGGAAAGATCCCGGCCCCATCTGATGAGACCTCAATGGAATAGTGGCAGGACCGCGGCACTCAATAATATTGCACGCGACTGGCCAGAGTTTCCGGAAAGACCGAAGGCGACTCTTAGCCAGTCCACTAGGCCGAGCTGACCTAGAACATCATGGATTGTGACCACCCACCCTTCACTTTCTTCCAACCCGGCGTTCTTCACTTCTACAGCTATATAATTCCAGGGATAGCTTGGCAACGACATGATTGCTATCACCGATGGTCTATGAGATGGACATCGCAAATTAAAATAACTTGCATCTGCACAGTGGTGGCCATGCTGTTCACGACGAGGGGTCAGCTCGACCGGAGGAAGTAATATGGATGGCTATAGATGAAAGGAGGAATAGAGACTAACCTATGTCTTGTCTAGGCCTAGGGATAGTTGTTAGGTTTTTAAGAAATAATAGTTATTAGGTGTTTAAGGGATGCTTATGATTAGGTGTTTAAGGAATACTTATGTTTAGGTGTTTAGGGTATGTTTATTCTGAGATTAGGCCGACTTTGTTATGTAAAGTCTATTGCCGTTAGTTTAGTTTTAATATTATGATCTTTCGCTTCACGCAAGCTCTCTGCTGAGTCCTCGGGCCAGCGGCGTAAAATGGGAGTGTATCCCACGTCATAACCTTTATTACCATTTACCCATTTCAGTGGTAGCTTGTTGGGGAAACGATAGTTCTGATAATTCGAGGGCCTTGTAATGATGCCTAGTTAGGTATTTTGTTTATATTGAACTCCTGTTGGGGTTTTGAACCTGTGGGCCACCTCTGCCCCTCCTGCACGGCCCGCGGTAAGAGATATATAAATATATTTCATATTTTGTTTATGGTGAACTCCTGTTGGAGTGTTCAACCTCTGGGCCGCTTCCACCCCTCTGGCATGGCTCTTTGTGTTGATTTTTTAACTATTAATTTTCATCTGGCTCTTACTCTGTAGATTTTCCTTTGCTGTAGTACCGTTGTCTTTCCAGGAAACAGAATTTGAATCTGCCCCGTACCACGATACGTACGTCTGTAGCTTGTACCCTGCTAACAGTTTAAGCTAACGGATTGTTCCTAGCCTCCTAACGAGGTCAAGTTTGAATTTCATGCGCTTCATGCCTGTAAAACTTTGGTATTTGCCTAGTCAAATATCTTGATTGACACAGTCAAGGCTTTAGACCGTACTAATTGAGATTGTGTACTTATGATGTTTTATGTATCATGTGCAGTTGCACGTTCATTAAATAATTGGTATTTAAACTTATCCTCGTGTTGTTATTTCTTATATATTTAAATTTATGTATGTATTGTTCCACCTAAATTATCCCATCACCAAGGGTAGGGTGGGGTGGTGGTACAACATAATTATTTTATCCCAAGAATTTATTTCTCACTATTAAAAATAAATTAATTTAAATTAACTAGAATCCTAATGAACTTTGTTTTGTGTAACAACATTCATTTTATATTTGTATTTATATGTCACCTATACAATATTTGTCTCATTCAAGAAAAATACTTTAGATTTATAGATTACCTTGGTATTGTTATTTAACCGGAGCTCCTCAGGCAGGAATACTGAAATGGATACTCATTTGAAATTACATGAATAATTTCTGAAATGATGTTTACATGTATTTATTTAATCACTTCCTCATACAGTATTTGTATTTATTACCCATGTATATTTATCTTAGCATGTGTCCTAGTTTGTTCCAAGTAACCTAAGTTAAGGCCCAATCTTTTGGCAAGCAAGTTCCCGCATACTGCACACCTTAAGTTGACTAAAATAATCGAGAGAAATTATGACTCTAAGCCACTATATTTTAATTAAGTATAACGGAGACAAATTTGAACAAAAGGTTAACATGAGTTTGGAAGTTGGAAACTAAACGAATGGTCCCAACATGAGAAGACGTTGTATACCAGCACCTCCTCTCAAGGTTTTATTTCATTAATCTCATAAAGTCCAATAGCATGTGAAAAGCTTCCTAGTCTTCACTGCTTCAGATGGTTTAGTAAGTATGTCTGCTATTATGTTCTCACTAAACAATAATTCACACTCATCTCGCCCACCTGTTTTAAATCAAGAACAATATGGTACTTTGTCTCTATGTGTCTGTAGGGTGGTTCACTTTTCCACTGTCGAGGAGTTTGATGGAACTTTGATTATCCAGAACATGGATAATCGCAAAAAAGGTTGCTTAGCTATTATTTTGGTGCTTGGAACTACTCGTAGAGTGAAACGCAAACGCTGGGTGATGGAATGGTTGAAGAAAAGATAAGAATATTCTCATCTAGTTTTGTTGAAGGAAANAAGGAATGGTTGAAGAAAAGATAAGAATATTCTCATCTAGTTTTGTTGAAGGAAATCAGCCTCAGCGATGTTGAAGATTTCAAGAACTACTTTCGAATGGAGGAAAGCACCTTTAAAAAATTGATACAGATGGTTGAACCGTTTTTCAAAAGGGAGGACACAAATATGAGAGAAAGTATAACTGTTAAGGAAAGATTAGCTTTAACCCTAAGATACTTGGCCACTGGAATAAATTTTGAAGACTTGAGAAGTTTTCTGTAATCAAGTCACCAGCAACTGCTGCAGCGCAGCTGTAGTTGAAACGTGTGAAACGCTTATGAATGTCCTACAAGGCTACATGAAGGTAAGTTTTCATAGTTTTTATTTGTTTGTTCATTTTATCCATTTTATTTTTTACATACAGTTATTTTGAATTATTACATCCCTTTGTACGTACCTGCTTACTTTCACTACAAAATCGAAGGATACCAATGTATTGGCTGGTTGATTTTCCTCCCTACATAGGTATAAAAATGAGCCAGTACAACGGCTCCCTTCACTTTGTAATTGAAAGTAAGTAGGTTGTACATATTTGGTACGTAGGTAGTAAAATGAAAGAGATAGGGAGATGCATTAATTACTAGAAAAATAAGTACATATATTGAATATAACAGACAGTACAAAGTAAACATTTGTCTCAAAAATTAAAATAATTTAAACATTAAGAAATTGAAGTTAACGAAAAAACTTTAGCAAACACTTCAAAACCACCAACACTCACCCTTTAAAGTTCTAAAAAAGTGAGGAGATCCCAAGCTTGCCTCAAAAAGGATATTATTTATTGCTTTCTCTGCGAAAGCTCTTTGTCTGGGCTCCAAAGTCAACAATTTTTCTCCCCAAGCGTTAGCAATAGTCGGAATGTTGCTGTCAGGGTTTGATGAGGTTTACAAAAGGGTACATGCTTTTTGTAAAAGCTCGTTTTGCTTCGATATTGGACCTTGGATTCTTGGTTTTTTGTTTCGAGGAGTTTGAATAGGGGATGGTGGGGGAAGCATTGAAGATGTTGAAGCTGTGGAATTAGCAGAAGTCTACTTAGTGCGTCCACCTATTTCTTGACTCTGCGTATCACCCTCTTCCTGCTCAAATTCCTGAAAACAATAGAATCTTTTACAATAAAGTACACCTTATCACAGCAATTTTTTAAAATGTATTTAATTATTGTTGTTTTGTTTGTTTCAGTTTACCACGACTGCTGCAGAGTGGGGTGACATAGCTCATGGATTCGGAACTCGTCATCAGTTTTGGAATACCATGGGCTCATTGGATGGGAAACATATATCTATAACGAAACCAGATAACTCAGGATCCCTATTTTATAATTACAAGGGGTTTTTCAGTATCGTGATTTTGGCTCTAGTTGATGCGAAGAAAGCATTTATAATGTCAGATGTTGGAATGAACGGTCGAATTTCGGATGGAAGGGTGATGTTCTACTCGAAATTCGGAGAATTATTCCAGGAAGGAAAATTGAATTTACCATCACCTGCACCGTTGACGAATATAAATGATCTTTTCCCATATGTATTTGTTGCGGACGAAGCATTTGCATTACATAACAATTTATTGAAACCTTACTCTCAAAGATTACTGAATCCACCTCGACAAATATTCAATGAGAGGTTGTCACGAGCCCGAGTAGTTGTAGAGAACGCATTCGGGATATTGAGTTCACAGTTTCGTGTGTTCCAAAGACCTATCAACCTACAGCCTCCGAAAGCTACAGTAGTTACCCTTGCCTGTTCTTATTTGCACAATTTCTGGGCGAAGGAAAATCAACTGTATCTCAGCATAAGCTCAAAAGTTCGAGGTAGAGATGCAGAAAACTTGTTAGCCTTGCGAAGTACTTTACAAAGAAACAGTTCCACTCTTGCCAAAGGAGTCCGTGACAAATTTTGTCTTTATTACAACAATGAAGGCAAATATTAAACACCTTGTTTACTGATAATTTCTTTTAAAACAATGTTACGTTATGTGTGCAATGTTTTTAATTAGCTGGAATGCAGTACCATTAATACATATCGCTTTGAAGTTTCTTTTAAACTTTTCACGTACAACATAGTGGGGAAGTCATGTAAAACATAGTGTGTACCGATGTATTTTAGATACCGTATTGCATCGAATATAAGCAGCACCTTTTTTTGGGCTTTTTACAATGCTCAAAACGGGGCGTTACATTCGATATTTTATGTCCAAAAATAAAACATCTATGAGCCATCGTATAGAATTTACGTTATTTTTACCCATCTACATAATATAAAAAAAATAGATCCCAGTAAAAATACTAAATCATTTTAGGTACGTAGTTTCATTTCATTTGAATTCCCAGAAGTAAACGTAAGGGTATAAAAATGATAATAAACTAGCCCCTTTGTTTACCTCCTCCGCTTAAGAACTTCTATTCGTTTGACCTCCGTTTTGAAACGTTTAAACGTTTTTCTCTTTTCTCTGTTTATGTTTTTTTGTTTACTTTTTTATTAAAAACAATAATCGGCGGCTTATACTCGATCTAATACGGTATTTATAAAATGAAATATGTAGGTAGGTAACAAAAAACAACAATAAAACTAAAATAAAAAAGTATTGTAATTAAAAAGTACAAAAATAAAACTCCCTTGTTCCACTGCTGGTTCCGTCAGCTGCTGCTGAACTGGCTTCTCAAATCTCTCAAGTAACGATAACGCACAATACACCCATGAGGAAGGTGTGTAAACATCATCTGCACTACTCCCCGACCTCTTCTTCAATTCCTGTCTGTAATTTGTTCTTAGACTTTATTTTCTTCACATCCTCTCTCTTGTTGCCTCCCGGCTTTATTCTCATTAAAATGGGTATGAGGAGGTCAAGAGCCAAATTTATTGCTGCCTGCTTCGAATATAAAGGGTTGGTCGAATTCCGCAGTTCTGGGGAAAGCTCATAATGTTCGATGAAGTGGCAAAGGGCATCTTCTTCCTCACGAGAATCAGGTGAGCCAACAATATCTTCATCGTTCTCAAGTACTAAGTCGTATGTAATTGGGTCGGTCATTGTTACCTTCACAGGAGCGTGACTTGAACTGAACTGAGTATTGATGGTAATATTGCCGCTCGCCCCTATACGGTCAATAATATTGACAATATCCCCTCCACTTTACAGTATTGATGCCCGAAAAACAGAAAATCCGGAGTTGCTTCAATACTCCATCAATATCTACCGTCAATCCAGTTTTTCACCTTACACGGTCAATATTATTGACAATATGATAAAGTATTGTCAATATTATTGATCGTGTAAGGCCCCTATAACAACCAATTTTATCAAAATATTCCTAATTTCCTAAGTCTGATGGACTTCTGTTAAAATTAACATTTTAATTATTCCAAGTCAGAAGAACTTTCAACAATCGTAAATATGTATTCACGGAAATTAAATTAAAGTTGTACAGCAATTAACATAGTTATTCAACAATATATTTATTAGTTATAAGAACTTTAACTATATACGCTACGTTTCAATCAGGATCTTGAATCATTTAAGGCAAATTCTCTAAGTTCTCATAACTTTGAATCAATTACATTGTAAATCATAAGGACTTTAATAAATCTTAACAGTTTAGTCCCTTTTCTTCTAAAGGGACTTTTAACACATAGCATAAATATCATAAGTCTTAAAAAACATCTACTAACATCAGTTATTAAACTCAAAATGTACTTGTCGTAAATACTGGAATTTGTTTTTATGTCAAATTTCATTTGTAAAAGAACAATTAAATTATCTAAAACAATTTTAAGTCAAAATCTGTAAATAACGAATACTTTGAATGATTCAAACTAAAATATATGTATCATAAATACATTATATAAAAAATGTACAGGTCCCAAGGACTTTGAATGATCAAAGCCAAAATATATTAATCATGGTATAAGGACATTCTAATAAAAATTTACTAGTTACAAGGACTTTGAACGTTTATATGCATCATAAGAATATTCTATTTTTTACAATAACTATTTTTAAAAGATCAATAATTCATAATTAAGAAATCAATACCATGAGGTTCCTTTTGTATATTTAAAGCTTAAGGCCGAAATTGAATTAGAATTACAAATGGCTAGAAATAATTTTGTGATCTTACATTTTTAAAAGGAAGTAGAAGTATCCTTGACAAATACCCCACCAAGTGTGAAGTTTCTTCCGATCTCCTGGTGGTATTTAGTTAGTATATTTCCTAAGAGAGGGCGGAGGTAGGGGTTACATACAAGATAGAAACATGTTGAAAGAAGAAAGAGGGGGGGGGGAGGTTTAGTCGGCGGAAGAGGAATATGGATAGAGACGAATCTAGAATAGGCATCTAGGTGACTTGGAACATTTCAGCACTTGAAACGCCATACCTCATTCATAGCAGCCCCAGTGACAACTTAGCGTTGGCTTGGTCAGTTAACTCGCGCATTTGGTCGTGATCACATGTACACAATCACGGTTTGCTGGACGTGGGAGATAGTCAGTTTGGAATGAAAACAGTGAAATATCATATGGTGAGTCTATAATATCATTACATTATGTAGTTAAACTTATTATTTGATTTTATTATAGTATTTTATTATTATTAAGATGTTGTAGCTAAGGATAACAACCAAAAATGGGATTATCTGGATATTATGTTGTTTGTAATACAGAACTGTTATGTGCTCTGATGGCATATGAAATAAAGCTAAAAGTGAAATTATAACACATTACCCCATATATATATATATATATATACCCACACGCTTATGGTATACAAATTCTATAAATACAAGTAACATATTTTTACAATTAATGTTAATGAAAATTATAACTTTTTTAATATCTATCTATTTATTTGCCATACTGTTTCCAAATCAATTCAGTTTGTCAACGCAGTTTTACTTTAGTTATTAAAGTTTTTTGATCCATATTATTTGTTTGATCTTTGACATAGACTTTAATAAACATAAATTTATAAAGATACACCGTATATTTATTTTACATTCTGCTTTAACTGGCACACAAATTCAAAAACAGTACAGATGGAACCCATAGAAAAAGAAATCGAGTGATTGGGCCTCTAACCCAAATATTAAACAAAAAATATATTTAAAAAAATAACTACTGTACATACTTTCCTCAATAATATTATAATGTCACACGCTAAAATTCCTCAGAGTAAAGAACAGCTATTAAAATCATATACTGCAAGTTTAAAACAAGATGTCAGAGCCATGCTGGAGAATTTCGAAGGTACTATTACAAGATATTTAGTTTCGGTTGAAAATTATGGTAAAACTATCAACTTGAAAGCACTTACATACTTACATACATATATACATATATATGTCAAGTAGGTTAAATTTGCCGCAAACAACTTGAGGCTCCTATGCTTATTTCCCGAGTTTTGTATTGATTTAACCAAAATGTGATTTAAATTTCAAGATCTATATATTTTCAGAAATCGTTAAGTTGGCCAAAGGAGAGAGTGACACCCAGCTCTCAAAAATGACCCAAAGCGAGCAGGACACTTACGAGATGCACGTCAGGGCCGCAAATATTGTAAGTTTACTAATTTGTTAGATAGTTTCAATTGTTTATATATTTATTTCCGCCTGCCCCATGTTTGTGATTGTGTTGAAATTGATGCAGGTGTGTGCGGGAGAATCGTTGTTGAAGCTAGTGTCGGACATTAAGCAGTATCTCATTCTCAACGACTTCCCGTCGGTCAACGAGGCCATAACACAAAACTCCAAGTTGTTCCGGACGAAGCAAGCCGAGTGCGATCAGAAGCTGATGAGTCTTCGTGACGACATGGCTGCTGACCTTTACGACCTTGAGGAAGAGTACTATACCTCGATATATAAACATTAATCTGCACTTTAGTTGCCTTGAAGGCGTTTGTACAACTAGATGTAACCTCTGAATTGTATCGGATCACAAGACCTGTCTGTATTGTCGATGTACAAGTCTCAACACTGCTCTGTCCCATTGGATTTATAGCAAACTGTTAAATGGGAAGGAGAATAATTAATTTTAAAATATATGTTTATAACACTTTGATTAGAAATGAATCTGAATACGTTTGTTATTTACAACCATTTGTGTGTAGCGACTGACGTGGCAGGCACTAGAAGATGTTGCTTCTCGTACTCTCTCCATGCCATGCCCTGTTGGGCTCCATAGTAGCGGCTGTTACGAAGTTGGGGTCATGTGATAAGAGCATCGACTAATGTTTACAAGGTGTGTTAATAATAAATTGAACTAGAACACACGCAAGTTGACCGAGTACAAAATCTAGAGAAATGTGGCGTCCATTAAACAGGCCTCCTTAAAGGTACCCAAGAAGATGAGCCTACACCTTA
>CABFOW010010200.1:0-11231 GCA_902141385.1 Timema californicum
CATTACACATTAGCGTAAGTGCGTATAACCCGAACGGGTAGTAAGACGCGGCGCTAATAATAATAATAATAATAATAATATACACAAAACAAGTGTTTCGCGGTTATGGACAAAACAGATGGCCGAGTTGAAGGGTCATCTAGAAAATGGAGTCAAAAGTCGTATTGCTGCGATATTAAAACTGTATGGCAGTCGTACCAGATCGACCGTAATGTTTAACAACGTTTCTCATAAGGGGAACTTACTAGTCATGTAACGTACTGTGTACCATTATTTGACATCTCGTGACGCCTAAGTTAAGTCACACATTGTCACACATGAGGCAAGGGTGTCAGATAAAGGGGTGAACGCATGATTTACCCCCTTTGGCCCACCTCCCCCACATAAACAGTTACAATCAATAAAGTACTTTTGTGAGTGATGTAATTTACTTTCAAGCTCTTAATGCCATAGAGTAGGCTAGTAAGTACATATGTTATGTGTTTTAAAGTTTAAAACATGTGAAGGACGCTACATTATGTGACGAATGTGGGAGATAAATTCTAAGACGAGGCTATGACTGGATATTCGTTATATCATATATATTGAAAGAGCCCCAACAATTCCCGATTTGGAAATAATTCGTAAATAATAGTTTCAAAACTAAACATTAAATAACCACCAAGAAACCCCTTCCTCCAAAACCCCACAACCCCATCAATGTAAGTTTGAGGGTACAACACTTTTAACGTGAACTACAAAACCAATCCCCAAATAAAGAGAGCTAAGTGCACTGAACGGAACGTGCGTCACTAATCACATTCGTAAGATAATGTTGAATTGCGGGAAATGGTCATTTGGCGCCAACTCCCTAATAACTCCGCTCGGTCACATCACGCCGGTAGCGCGACGAGCGTCAGGGACTGGAACTAATACTCCTCATTGTTGCGCGCCATGACGCCACCACTCTCCTCTCGGCATTAATATTCAACTAATGTAGTAGCGATATGAGGCTCTCTCTACGGTGACAAGCTGCAATTTCACGCGTGCGAGATAAGATTGACGTGGCGGATACGCGTGCAATTTGCGAGTGCGTGCGTGCGTGCTAGCATTAACCAAACAAGGAGGCCATTGGGGTCTTTAGAAAGGGGGGGGGTGATGTGTATTAAATGTGAAACGTGTTTACTCTCTCTCACATTTAAAACATTTCACTTTATCAACGAAAAAACAGGATATCTAAATTGCTTCTATATAAAGACGGGTTGTAATAGTGACGAATTTGTTGCTATGCCTCAAAATTGGGAAGGATGTATAATATCCTTGGTTGTATCCTCACAAACCTTTCTTGGTTTGGTTGGGATGGTTATTGTATTAATCCAACTAGCTAATTACGTACTGCTGCTTTGGGAATATGTGTCAACATACAACTTAATGCTATAGGCCAATATTCCCTCATCAACTGAAAACATGGCTGTTATCGTCAGTACTGATATTAATTATAATTGTAATAATAATCAAATGTACTTGTGTCCAGCTCAGAGGTTGATTGAAGACTCTCTACATATTGATTTGTCTTACATTTTTAAACAAGCCTAAACACACGCATGTCCAGCCCGAAGTCTAATGTTGGGCTACTCTAGTTCAAGTCTATCATCCCCTAAAGCCTCGTTGACACGACCCGAGCCAACTTGGACATGCTTGGATCATATCAACAATTCATCCCGGCCCATTTGGGTGGGGAGGGTATGTCCTGAGTAGGACCGGGGACAAATTACTTCAATACAAGTCGAGCTTGGATGGGATTCAAAATGTCGTCGTCTCAAAGAAACGGAGAGTGAAACCCGTAAAAGGAATGTTATACAAATAAATAAATGGATGGATAAGCAAAATGTAAGGTTCATGAAAGTGAATGAGTCAGAGGGAGTGTTATGGATTGTAACGAAGAGCAGATATTGCACATCTCATGTTAGTATCGAGTTTGCATTGCGGCTTAGTAACTGTTCAGGTTATTGAATTATTGGTTTTACAGGTCCTAGCAACGTGCACAGTAGTTAATCGTAGATGAAGGTGCCTTCATCCTCAACCACTACTTCGCGAAATGAATTTGAGGAAGCTTCAAGAGCCTTAAGTATCCAGTTCCAGGTCCAAACTTTCTATTTTTAAGGATCTCAATCTCCTGTATGAGCATATCAGCGACCGCTCTGATACCCTCCAAAACCAATCCCGCCATCTCTTTGATGTCTACATGATTGTCCAGGTGACTAACTTGGACCAAGTGCACTTGTACGAGAACACTTGGTCCAAGTTGTTATCAAAATATACGTGGCTGAAAGAAAGCTGCCTTTAGTGAAATAGATGTGTAAAACCCCTAAATGTTCCAATGAACTGCTGAGTCAACGGGAGATGGCGCTCTGCTACCAGAGCTCCTAGCTTGGAAACTAGGCGTTACAAGGAAACACTGTTTGGTCAACTACACTATACAAGCCGACACAGAAAAAAACTTAAGCAACATAATTTATTATAAAACAATAATTAAAGCCAAGATTAAGAAATATAAATTTGAAAAAATTTGTAAAAATAGCTTTTCATCATTACAAGGGGATCGACAAATCCCTCAGCAGTAATTTATTGGCTGTTAAGAACTGCTATTTTTAATTCAGTGATAATTTGGAGGGTTATAAATGGTACTAAAAGGTGATGAAAATAATATAAAATTATTTTGGAAACTGAAACGGAAATTTCCTTGCTGTATATTACATTCGTAAAGTGTTTAAGCTAAAGTTAAAATAGGTAGTCTGTCCCAATAAAATGAGGGGAGGGGGGTACACTTATTCTTTCAACTTTTCTAAACATTAGTTAATGTTGTGTATTTTTAATAAATATTATCCAATTAATATTTGCCAATAGAGTGAATGCTGTAGTTCTAGTGATGCTGAGGAATTACTTTTAGATCACTATCTGCAAGTTTTTATGGTTTATTTTTAGTGTTTTTTATTCTATCAAAATATTAGTAATGCCTGTAAACTACAATTCCGGCACTAGAGTCACACAAACTTTAATGACTCCTGCGATTTAAAACACGCCGTAGACAGGCCTAGGGACAAGGGCAGACTGAAAACTGTTGGTATAGATGTTCATCCCACCTCTTCTTATCAACAAGTGTTGTTTGGAAAGAGTTGCGGAGTAATTTTAGGGGGAAAGGATCTCACCTCTTCTAAGGTGCTATCTATCATTAACCTGTGACAACCAGGTATTCCAACTTAATTGAAAAGTTTTCTCCAGCCCAATTTAGCTCAACTGAAAATGGTGAACCTTTTATAGAACTCCAATATGTCAACGTTTCCATATTATTGGTAAAATATTATTTCCACACTGGTTGGGTTAAGCAAGGAGCCTGAGTTGCAGACATTAGGTTCAAAGCTATGAACATTTTTATTTGATATAAACTAGAGCGAGTAAAATATAAAACTGTATTTATTATGTATATTAAGAACATTTTTCTACCAAATATATTTATCTTAAGACATTATCAAATCATCATAAAAGATAATCAACTCTCATCAACCAAAATAAAATGGATTTAAATCAAGAATTTTAATTTTGTTATAGGTAAAATTTAATTTTGCTTATTTTTATTATAAGTGTAAATATCGACTATTCTCAACTAAACTAGAAGGCAAGGTGAACATTAAAATGTATCATATGATCTGCCCTAAGCACAAGTTGGCTCAAGTAACTAATGTTTGCAAAGACTACCTTGAGATCAAATTCCTCTAGATCTTTGGTACTAGCATAAACAATCACAGCACATATTAACTATTATGCTTATAATACCTATTGATCGTGCCGTATTCAAATAGATAAGTATGAGGTTAGAGTGGTTAGAGGAAGATCACCCGGATTAGTGTGTTCACAGTCTTCAGCTGGATCTCACACCGCGAGTCTAACGCCTTATACCAAGCAAACCTCGCTAATAATATGCACTCTCTCTAAAAATGAAACTAATGTTGATTGCTGTCAGAAAGGAATGAGCATCGTTCAGAGATTAATGACTCGAGAAAAGAATACTTTATTGTTTATTACTGGATCACTGACAGTGATGCTTTCACTGTCACTTAGAACTCAGTATCGGTGGTCAGTGTATTGTTTATTACTAGATCACTGCCACTTAGAACTCAGTATCGGTGGTCAGTGTATTGNTTTATTACTAGATCACTGCCACTTAGAACTCAGTATCGGTGGTCAGTGTATTGTTTATTACTAGATCACTGCCACTTAGAACTCAGTATCGGTGGTCAGTGTATTGCGATACTCTCGCCAGATGGCAGCAGCCTTATCTACCCAGACAGAATGTAATTACAATAGCATCGCATATGATCTATCACTAATTTACTTTACTAAGCCAAACATGTACGCATAAATCCGATAAAATACTTAATTTTTAATTTTCCAAAAGTGAGATGTTTAGTTGAAAATAAAATATCTAGAAAAATATCAGTTTTACAAGAATAGTCTAGAGCAGTGGTTGGGGCAGAATATCGATACTGCAAAATAGCGCAATCGCGTCAAAATATCTGTTCGGCAAGTCGCAGTGGATGCCAGACACGGTAAGTAATCACCGATATTGGAAAATCATTGTTTCGCACATCACTGGTTCCCCATTATTAACCAAAATAACGAATCATTAATTTAAAGGTGAAGTATGCCAACAGCTTTTCATCAACTACCAACCTGTTATAAACAACAGCTCCGAGAGATTCCATCCGGTCGCCATTTAAATGTGCACAAAGCAAAGTGAACCTTTGGTTGATGGCTGCAACGAGGGTGGTTCTCTGCAGAGGAGGAATTCCAAGTTTTTTCGTTCACAGAGCATTGTTCACAATCTCATGACGTTAACAATCACAATTGTTTCCTCGCAGTTGTATTGTTTACCCAGGGCTACCATTGCTATCCATGTTATGTCCGTGATTTCGACGGCTACAGTACTGCACTCGGGCGGACAATGCGAGTACTATTGAGAACAAAAGGTGTCAAGAGTACGGTAAAGAAACACGGTAGAGAGAGAGAGAGAGAAAGAACTCAGTATCGGTGGTCAGTGTATTGTTTATTACTAGATCACTGCCACTTAGAACTCAGTATCGGTGGTCAGTGTATTGCGATACTCTCGCCAGATGGCAGCAGCCTTATCTACCCAGACAGAATGTAATTACAATAGCATCGCATATGATCTATCACTAATTTACTTTACTAAGCCAAACATGTACGCATAAATCCGATAAAATACTTAATTTTTAATTTTCCAAAAGTGAGATGTTTAGTTGAAAATAAAATATCTAGAAAAATATCAGTTTTACAAGAATAGTCTAGAGCAGTGGTTGGGGCAGAATATCGATACTGCAAAATAGCGCAATCGCGTCAAAATATCTGTTCGGCAAGTCGCAGTGGATGCCAGACACGGTAAGTAATCACCGATATTGGAAAATCATTGTTTCGCACATCACTGGTTCCCCATTATTAACCAAAATAACGAATCATTAATTTAAAGGTGAAGTATGCCAACAGCTTTTCATCAACTACCAACCTGTTATAAACAACAGCTCCGAGAGATTCCATCCGGTCGCCATTTAAATGTGCACAAAGCAAAGTGAACCTTTGGTTGATGGCTGCAACGAGGGTGGTTCTCTGCAGAGGAGGAATTCCAAGTTTTTTCGTTCACAGAGCATTGTTCACAATCTCATGACGTTAACAATCACAATTGTTTCCTCGCAGTTGTATTGTTTACCCAGGGCTACCATTGCTATCCATGTTATGTCCGTGATTTCGACGGCTACAGTACTGCACTCGGGCGGACAATGCGAGTACTATTGAGAACAAAAGGTGTCAAGAGTACGGTAAAGAAACACGGTAGAGAGAGAGAGAGAGAGAGAGAGAAGACGAGGCATTGTGACGTCACGAAGGTAGTTTTATTTTTGTTCTCATGAACAACATTTTGGTCAAGTTCCCCGCTTTGTCTAGTTCTCTTGTTTTTATTTTCGTTTTTTTTTTGTAGTGAACCACTGTTTTATATGAAACACATTTCAACTCGAATTAAAGTTTTGGAAGCACAAATAAATTTGATCTGACGTGCAAGTTAAAACACATACCACGTTTAAATTAAAGCTACATCTATCAACCTATAGAATGGGATAATATAGATGTTTAACTGTATCGTATAGAGAAAGTATCGTGATCACGAGACAGTTTCGTCCCGGAGCACGATTGTGACGTTTGATGGATGTTGTCCATATAGAGAAAGTATCGTGATCACGAGACAGTTTCGTCCCGGAGCACGATTGTGACGGTTGATGGATGTTGTCCATACTTGATGGTCGCAAGTTTAGGACAAATAGTGATTGTAATGCTAGCAAGGGTAGATTAATAGCAATTTACTTACGACCAATTTTTGAAAATTTTAATGTTTTCGAAAATTGTTCTAATGATTTTGTTCAAAATAAATATGTGGGAAGTATTTTATAGGTTGAGTAACATTTTAAAATGGTTTTAAAGATAAAATTGATTTAAAGGTGGTTTTCTAAATTTATAAAATTTAAAATATTTCAAAATGGCTATAATAATGTTGGTAGAATATATATATCTAGAGAGTGTTTACTAAATGTGTTTTTTCTAAGTAACATGTATCCAAGGGTAGTTTACCTTTAACCAAATTATTTTATTCCCTAAATGTTTCGCCTCAATCTACAAACTCGTACATTCTCTTAGTAAATTGTAGAATTTACTAAGAGAATGTACGAGTTTGTAGATTGAGGCGAAACATTTATTTATTTTTGTCAAACCTTTCAGAGAGATAAAAATAATTATATGTTAGGTACCTAGCACCAAATTTGGTTTGTTATTTGGTAAAACAATCTGATATTAAAACAAAATAAATAATATCAACAAGCATGGTTTGGTGTAAATCAAGAATGCAAGTCTCGCGTAGAATTTAAAATAAACGATAAAAAATTAAAGAAAACTTATTCACAAAGGCCTACGCCATACTTATAGTATGATTTTGGTAGGAAGAACAGTAGAAGTTAGTTACTAAAGTTACTAAAACAATTTTAATATATTCATACATAAAGTCATGTCATTTGCAGATGTTACTTTTGGTATATATTATCAATATCTTTCAAATAACACAAATAATATAAGAAAAAATTATCATTGTTGGCCTCAAATAAATATGTTTTGATTTTCTCTGCTGTTCTTCCAACCAAAATCAGGGTATATGTTACCCAATTCTGCACCGATGATAATTTTTTGAAATTGCGATTTTGATTATAGATTGTGCTTAAATGAGTAGCATAATACATAATTATATCCTAACCTATTGTACAGTAGCCCCATGGCTTCTTTGGTGCTGACTGATAGCTTTGAAAAGTTACCAGACCAAATTATGTATCCCTACGCCGAACCATATGATTTGCAAAAACATGTGTTTAACAGCTGCCACTTCTGACAGTCAAAATTTAGGTTTATACCTAAATGTTGACTGTCGTAAGTCAGCTGTGAGCTGTCAGTCAGCACCAAAGAAGCCATGGAGCGACTGTAACACTCTAGACAGGTGGTCACGATATCGATGTGGCTGTTTTTCGTGGGAAAGACGAGTGGCAAGTAGACTCTCTTCTTCAATATCTCCAAGGTGCACGGAAAGCAGGACTATCTAGAAGGTTCTGGGCCTCAAATATTCCACAAGGACAGTGGCCCGGCGATTGGTCATTTCAGATCTGTTCGGGGTGAGCCGGTGATCGTGATAGATCGTCAGAAGACGGTTGATCTTAGTGCTCTAGACTGTAGAGTGCAATCTTGGTGCCAAGGACAGTTACCGGACCAAACCAGGTAGGCTAGAAGAAG
This sequence comes from Timema californicum, assembly GCA_902141385.1. Lineage (NCBI taxonomy): Eukaryota > Metazoa > Arthropoda > Insecta > Phasmatodea > Timematidae > Timema > Timema californicum. The sequence continues at coordinate 7,873 of CABFOW010010200.1, forward strand.
TGGTCACGTGACTGGGGATTGTGTCGAGTGTCGGTGACATGATGTAAACAATTAGAAAGTCTAATATTCCGTGTGTGTTTAAATTAGTGTTAGATGAATGTGTGAGATGGTTGTTTTCACGTGGGGTGTGGGCTGTATTACAATATCAATGACTGCATGTCGTTAGTGTGGATACCACATTATTGAAATAACAACAACATATTAATATGAAACTACATGAATTAAATAACTTTAAGATTATTCAGCGATAGCGGAAAATTTAAAATTAGAATCGAAATGGACGAATTCTTATGATACTCTGAATACACACATCGACTATTTGGGAAAACTTGGAGAAAAAGGGGTGTAGTTGAGGATTGTACTTATTGTTTTGCCCATGGAATAGTAAACACATATTAAATTGGACAAAATTAACAGTTGAGAAAAAAATCATATTCATCGAGTGAACGCAGTTTAACCGGTTACAGATTAAACCTTAATAATTGAAATAAAAACTTTTTTCCCACGAGTTTTGTTGTGCACTATTCACTCCCTACGAATATTAAAGCAGTATTTTTTACTGAAAAATCTTGTCTTTTTTACCTTCTTTTATAATCTATTGTATTATTCTATATTTATAAAATATTTAGCACCGCGTCTTACTACCCGTTCGGGTTATACAATTTAAGTACTAGTTACGTTAATGGATTAGGAATTGGGAAGGTTGAATTAGAGGAAGTGAACCCGCATTTGGGTGGAGGGAGAGTGGAAAACCATAGACAAGCGCGTTAGCCAACTACGCCACCGAGGCGGGTTATATATACTCTATTGAAATTCTAGTAATAATATCGGTAACTGTTTTCTCAGTATCATCTGACATATATTTAATTTTAATTTTTTAATTTATAATTTTAATGAGGAATTACCATAATTCAAAATAGAACTAAGACCGGGAGGTAAGGGTGGTATGATAGTATTGGACCCAGAAGAAGGTGAGGGCAGAACGACTGGCAGGGAAAGGGGAAGTACAGAGAGTAATGAATGCGAGGTGAATGCTGGGTGGAGTAAAAGTCAGATGCCGATGGTCGCGAAGGGAGCAGTAAGCATTGTAGAAGCTCATAGCACAACTGAAGGTGACACCCTTAATGAGTCTCAAGTAGTCATGCCTGACATATCAAAGAGGAGGATGGGTGAAAAACCACAGCTCAAGACTGAGGGAGCTAGTGAAAATAGGAGTAGCAAGCCTAAGCAGAACTGGAAATTCTGGAGGAATGGTCTAGGTTATGGAAGGAAGAAGGAAGAGAGTTGGTTAGAGAGAAAGTATGTGAATAAAGTTGCACTAGCCCCATGACTTCTTTGATGCTGACTGACAGATCACAGCTGACAGTTGACGTCTTTGAAAAGTTACCAGACCAAATTATATATCCCTACGCCAAACCATATGATATGTAAAAACATGTGTTTAGCATCTGTCAGTTTCGACAGTCATAATTTAGGTCATAAGTGAGCTGTGAGCTGTCAGTCAGCACCAAAGAAGCCATGGGGCTACTGTATTCAGACGGAAGAGGAGGAAGGGAAGAGGAGGTAAGGGTTAGTAGGAGGGGGAGATATCCCATCTCAGGCGTATGGGACATATGAGAGGACCTTGCAGCTATCTAGGCTGGAAGAAAAGAACACCCTGCACATCGCACTCAGACATGTGGTTAGGTTAGGACATGAAAGGGGAGGGAGTATCATGTTCCCGGTGCCAGAATCATTGGATAGGATTCAGTTAAAGTCGGTGAATCTGCCAACAGAGGTAGACGGATTACTGGGTCTCATAGTACTAGTGTTCAAGAGGAGGGAAGAAGAATGTAGTTTCGAGAGTACTTATCAACAGTTTGTGGAAGCACATGGTCGCAAAACATTTAATCCTGTGTGCTATGCATTGCCGCACAATCCATGACGGATAGAAGGTTGATTAGAGTTGGCCAAATCAATGCAATGAGAAGTAAGACCGTGTTGCAGGAGATCCGGAAATTAGCGGAGGAATTAAAACTTGATGTTGTATGCATGCAGGAGTCCTCCACTCTAAGAGGTAAAGTTCCATACATGCCTGTGGTTACCAGAATAGTCGTGAGTGGGGAGATACCAATGAGTGCGGTAATGATATTTAATCGGGATATCGCGGTGACCAAGATAACGCAGCTAAGTAACCAATGGGTAACGTGTGTGGAGCTGGGTACTGGACAAGGCAGGATTGTGGTGGCGAGCCTGTATTTTCAATTCAGGCACCCGAGAGAACCATACCTAAATCATTTGGAAGAGGTGTGCAGGTTTTATGCTGAGGAGCCACTCATAGTTACTGCTGATGCCAATGCTAAGTCTCCCATGTGGCATAGTCATATTGCGATCAGAAGGGATAGAAGGAATGATGCTGGTAGACCATGTAGAAGGGTAAGTGCCCTCGAAGAATTCATCTATGGGCACGGACTGGAGGTTGTAAACCAGCCGGATAATCCCCCAACTTACAGGAGGGGGGCTGGAGTGACTACTAACATCGATGTTACGCTATGCAACGCCGGGTCGGTGGCCATGGTTTAAGGATAGAGGGTGATTGATAACGCTACGATAAGGGATCACAACCTGATCGTGTTTGACATTGCCATGGGGAGAGTGGCGGATGTAAATGAGAGAGGGAAAAGTATAAGGTATGACACGAATAGAGAGAATTGGGGAAAAATGAGAAGGTAATTGATACTGCCAAACCCGGTTGAGATGGGGGACAATGTCAACGTCAAAGCAAAAGAACAGACGAAGGCCCTTCGGGAGGCAATGAGGAAATCCATCCCAGTGATTAGAGGAGATACCAGGGTTGGGAATAAACCATGGAATGATAGACTGCAGGGTCTTCGGGATAGGGCAAGAAGATCCCGAAAGAGGTACCAAAGGTGCCGGGACCCAGTTGATCGAGTAGTGCTGTTGGGCATATACAGGGAGAGGAAAAAGGAATTTGAGGAGGGGTTAGTGGAGGAAAAGAGAAAGAGCTGGGAGAGTTATATGAAAGATGAAATTCAACGAGGACCGTGGGGAATACCGTTTAAGATACCAGTAATAAAGATCAGACCGCCTACGATGCTATCTCCGTTGAGGAGAGAGGATGGCAGCACCACGAAGAACTGGGAGAAATCTGCTCTGCTGTTGATGGAGACACTGTTACCTGATGATGAGGAGGATAGGGACAGTGTGGAGCAAAGGAGGCTAAGAGAGGCATTGACTCAGGGCGTGTATGAGAATGAGGGTCAAGGGGACCCGGTTGGTTGGGACGAGGCGGTCAGAACCATTGCTCTAATGGGGAGGAAGAAGGCACCTTGATCAGACGGGATAAGGGTCGAGGTGCT
>CABFOW010010201.1:0-11223 GCA_902141385.1 Timema californicum
TGGTAATCAGATAAATCTTTGCCGGTACCGAGGATTGAACCCCGGCCACCAGCATAGAAGTCTGACACCTTACCCCTAGACCGCCAGGTCACCGATTTGACTTTGAACTTTTTAGATTTTTCCTCATGACATTATTTTAACTAGCAATAACGATATAAGAGGAAAATAGGAAGAGAATACAGTCGGGAAATGCATGCTATTACTTGGTCAGTAAGCTGTCGAGGTATAAGGCAACTGGAGAGTGGAGGAGGTTACATAATAAAGAGTTACATAACCTCTACTCATCACAAGACATTTTCAGTACAATCAGATCTCGTAAATTACGGTGGGAAGGACATACAGAACCAATGGGAGGATCTAGAACCGTGTTCAGGGTATTTACAACGCTTCTGATATTATTCTACTATGCAGGTGCAGCACTCCTAGTTTTTTTGCATATAGATTTCAACAGTTAGTGAATATTTATTATGATCATACATGACGTTTTCTGTTCTTATAAAAATAGTCTGTTCAAATTTTGGGATGTTCATGAGATTTATTAAAAAAATATTATAAGGTTAGAATTTTTTTTTGTGGAATATATAGATAAAACATTTATTTAGTAGATACGTTTAGTTTAATTGTATACATTAATGTTGAAAATCAAATTAAACGTATCAACTAAACAAATATTTTATTTATTTTATGCAAAAAATTTGTTTGGATATAAAAACTGCATAGAACTGAACTTTGCTCACTTTCGCTTCCATTACTGTAGAGAAATAAAGCTCAATTAAATCAACTTTAGATAACTTTATCTTATTGAGAGACCTTTAAGCTCTTCTTTATCTTTACACACGCTATTAATGATACGCATAAAACATTAATCTACTTCTAATAAGCCAACGTCATGTGTTAACAAAGTTACCAATCAGGCTTCTATCTTGCACTTCTTTTTTAACTATTTATGAATCAAGATTAAGAGGTGTAAGGAACTCAAGTTAAGACTAGTGTTTTTTACAGTTTTTATAACAAATACAATGTTGGCCAAAATAAATAAAATATTTCTTCAGCATAAACATAAGAGTTTCCTTGTATTCATATGGTGATATCAACAGTTGTTGAATATCGGTCATGAGCATAGTAGTACTAGACGAGGCACTTTTTAAATTAAGAGAAAAAGTTGTCATTAAATTCCAAGACCTCCTTCGACAAATATTCGAGAACAGTTGATATCACCATGTGAAGAAAATTAAACTCTATGCTTTTAATTGAGAAATATTTTATTTTATTTTGGCCAAAACCTTGAGTTTATAGAGTTTAGACGGGGTTGGATTTCATTACCGGGACCACGGAAGATTTTCTGGTGGGCTGGGTTAGTTTTTATTGCCGCAACTACTTTAAACTAAAAGTAAAGTTATATTGAGAGTTTTTGTATACAATTTTAATTTTATAGGGTTCAGAATACATTATTTTTGAAAATATACGTCATTAAAAATGTAATGTCACCCCGCTTGTGTTTTCTTGGCGTTTTTATTAAGCCATTTACTAAGCAAAACTTATGACAATCATTGGTTCAGTGAATACTAACTGTTAACTAAGCTTTTTAATATACATAAGTATCGGGCGAAGGATTAATTTACAAACTTAAATATACCAAAAACAGACTTAAAACTATTGTCCAAACCCTTAGAAGCATTTTTGCTCGTCAGAAGAGAGTAGAAACTGATATTTTAGGTGGACTGAATAGCGATTTAATTACCAATAATGAATCTGAAATAATCCCTGGATTAAATTTATAAATGATAAAAATATAAAAACATCACCTCAGCACTTTAGCTTACACTGAAAATAGGTTAAGTGGTATCTATGAATGTATATTAAGGAATATCATATTTGTAATCCATGGCCACTTAGAATCTTGTCAGTCCACTCCTGGGCTTAGACAAGAGTGTGCAATATTTCTCTAGTATATTCCATTCACGGTAGGATTTACTCTCTGAAAGGTCTTTTTTCCTACCAATATCCTACTATATAATAGATTTCTGGTAGGGAAAAAGACCTTTCAGAAGTCAATTCCTACCGTGAACGGATTATAACATACTTTAATGACGTTGCCAACTTGTATATTTGAAGGCTAATTTCCTAAAACGTGTCGCATCTTATCTTGATGCACCTAAGCAGTTTAAGAACTATCCCACTTAGACATAAATATACGAAATAGAAAGAGAGGACAGGAAATGAGAAGTTCATCCAGTGAGGTATCTTTTTTTTATCTACTGATAGAGCTTCCTCAATTTTTCTGACAAAAGCTTACACATTCACTATACTATTTGCCCCCTTGAAAACATTGACTTGCTTTTAAGATTTACATTTTTATTGTTTCCCATTCTAGATAGACATAATCTACCCAGGACTTTTTTAATTTACAACATGGCAATAAAATTTTTATAGTCAGTTTTCTTGACTAACCCAAATAGCCTGATTTATAAAAATATCTTTTACAAAAAAGCTATTTCAAGATAAATAATTATTATTATTTTGTGACACTGTAGGACAATTTTAAAATATGAAAGTATGTAAACCTATTTCCTTACTACCTGCTAATAATTCTTATAATATAGAGAAAGTATTGTAATTGTGAACATTTCCACCTATATTATGATGGTTATTAGAGTTTTATGTTCCTCGAGTCCATAAAAAAAGGCGGTCATGCAATTTTGTATGTCTGTTGGTCCTTCTCTATGTCTGTCGGTTGTTCTCTATGTATGTCGGTTGTTCTGTATGTCTGTCGGTCCTTCTGTATGTCTGTCGGTCCTTCTGTATGTCTGTCGGTTGTTCTGTATGTCTGTCGGTTGTTCTGTATGTCTGTCGGTCCTTCTGTATGTCTGTCGGTTGTTCTGTATGTATGTCGGTTGTTCTGTATGTCTGTCGGTTGTTCTGTATATCTGTTGGTCCTTCTCTATGTCTGTCGGTTGTTCTCTATGTCTGTTGGCCCTTCTGTATGTCTGTCGGTCCTTCTGTATGTCTGCCAGTTTTTCTGTATGTCTGCCAGTTTTTCTGTATGTCTGTCAGTCTTTCTGTATGTACATCAGTCTGTACCCGGGTGAAAAAAAAACTCGTTAAAAGAATTTTGTTCAAAATTGATTTTTATATGTAATGTGTTCTTAAGATTTTGTTTTACCATTGATTAAATTAGTAGATCTACTTTTAGATATAAACAAATGGGTAAATTTATCGGTAAATATTTTATAGCTTTGATCCTTTAAAATGATATATTAACATATATGATACGCACTTCGGTAGCCGAATATTCTATGGCGCTACTATCACCATAGACTAGACTACCGAAAACGGAAATATCGTGATTTGACCCCGGTTGGGTGAATTGGTAAATATTCGATCAGGGAGCCCCAACGTTAGTGATACTTTTGCGTTCACCCACCAAGCGCTGTAATGGTACGTGAGTATGATAAGAGGAATATAATCGCGTTTATCGCTTGATTATAGTATCTTATTTGATAATATTTATGGTGTTAACGTCCTTAGGATTAATTAAACTCAAGGATATTTCGAGTGTATTAGTTTCATTTAAATAGATATATAGACATACATTCCCCGTATAATATTAAAATAATATTTATCATCTCAGAATTCTACCTACCTTTTTTTTTTTAAAAAAAAGAGGGGGCTAGCAGTGGTTTAATTTAAAACGTCCGAGGTGTTTACAAATGTACACTAAATAAGTAGAGGTTAGATAGGTTAAGCTTAGAGGATATGACTGTATTAGCATTAACGTGTAGGGAGAATTTTTATTTTTTTTAGAAACAAATAAAAACTTCAGAACACACGGATGATTTTCAAACCCCAACCTTTCTTTTTATACATGGCAAACCAGACATGACAAGATTAGCGCCTTTGTTAACGATCCCACTAGGATGGGTTAGAGGGTATCGAAGTGCACTTCATAAATATAGAGCCATTTTATTCATCACATTGACCTAATGACGTTGCCTAATTAATGAATTTGGAGGGGGGTTTTTTACACAGTAGATTATACCTTAGCTTGAAACACTTTAGTACTCATGGCACTATTCTATTTAGACACAAATGGACACAATAGAAAGAGAGGGAAGAAAATTAGCAATCCACCCTGCAAGATCTCTTGTCTACGCATTGATAGCACTTCCCCTCTTCCTCTGACGAACATATTTCACACTACCTTTTGTACCTGGACAGCATTGGCTTGCATTTCAAAATAAACATTTTTCTTGTTTTTTTTTCTCATTATAGATATACTTTATGAAACTACATCTTGACTGAAAGATTCTTACTTGACATTTTCGCAAATAGAGCAAATAGTTTGAGTTAATATATAGCTGTAAGGAAGATGAGGAAAAGTCCATGTTTTTGTAGTTTGTTTAGTAAAACATATTTTTGTCCAAAATAAATAAAATATTGCTTCAGTAGAAACATAAAGTTTAATTTTCTTCACGTGGTGATATCAATAGTCCTTGAATATCTGTCATGAGAATAGCATTTTAAATTAATAGAAAAGGTTGTTATTAAATTCCAGAACAACCTTTAACAATATTCAACAACTGTTGATGTCATCAAGTGAAGAAAATTAAACACTATGTTTCTACTGAAGTACTATTTTATTTATTTTGGCCGAAAAAAACCTGTGTTGCTATAAAAACTCGTGTTTCCTACATCCCCCCCGTACCCCGCACCCCTTAGCAAATATTCATTTCCATCCGCACCTTAAAGTATCATCGTCTCGGTGTGTGGAGGGCCAAAGATGTCGCTATCCTTCTATAAGAAACCCGCTTCAGTGGCGTAGTTGGCTAACTCGCTTGTCGTGTTGAGCTCGACCGCTGAGGACGGGGAGATCGAGGTTCATATCTCGGTCGGGTGAACTGTTTTTTTTTCCTAAATGGTTTTCCACTCTCCCTCCACGCAAATGAGGGTTCACTTCCTCTAATTCAACCTACCCAATTCCTAATCCATTAACCTAATTAGTACTTAAAAGCGTATAACCCGAATAGGTAGTAAGACGCGGTGCTAAATATTATATTATTATTCTATAAGAACAGCTATCATGAATACTGAAGCAAGTTAAAACTCGGATGCGTTGTAGGAGTCTTTCTCCCAATGGCAGGCAGGTTTCAGACTTGGAATAGAAATCTTGTCCTTCTGCTGAACTAATTGTTACGACACGTACCTTTTGTCTCCTTACCCCGCGTTTTCCGTCGTGTGATCGTGTTTTGTTCTCTCTTTGACTGACGGACGTCTCTCGGCATGACCTCTTTACCATGCCTGCCAACATTTACATTATTTTCTCTCCCTCTCCCTACCTCCTTTGGATTAGACTACCTCTCTCCTAAAGAGTTTTTTTTAAAACTTTCACTCACTCTCTAATTACGATCTAAAACTAGAAATAGTATATTATCAAATAATGGCTTGTACCTGATACAAGTCATTTTTTTCACTCTGATTGATTTTAATGAAGAGATCGGGGCTATGACACGAACTAAAGTTCACCAACTTGGAGAAGGACGTCAATATATAGTTGTTGTTTTTTATATAAACAAAGATACACCAAATCAACAACCTATAGGTTAAGATGTCAGCGCTCCGTGGAAGAGTTTGAGTACTTCAAGGCGAGTATCGCTAGGTGCCATTAAATGGCATTTAATAAAAAAGCTAATTTTAAACAAAATTTCACTATAGCACACAAATATCCATCTCAAGTCAATCGGCCAGCTTCCACAAAGTTAGTTTCAGGTAGAGACCCAACCCCCTATTCTAATAATTCTACCTCATGAAGAGCTTTAGTGATTTAAAATTATGATACAATAGTCCCTTTATGTTGAGCAAGTTAAAATTGAGTCATTTAAGGTGAGATGGAAGGGAATGTGATAAAAAAAACAGTGTTTTTTTGTAGTTTTTATGGTAAAGCACTTTTTCCCTTAAATTAAATCAAATATTGCTCCGGTACAAACATAGTTTAATTTTCTTCACATGCTGACCTTCTCATTTCTCATCTAATGCTGCTATGCACGTGCACATTCAAGAACTGTTGATATCAACATGTGAAGAAAATTAAATTCTATGTTTGTACTGGAGCAATTTTTTTTATTTTAGCCAAAAAAAAGTTATATCATAAAAACTGCAGAAACACTGACTTTTATCGCGTCCCCTTCCATCTCATCTTAAAAACTGTACATTTATAAGGGTTTTTTTCACTGAGGATTGACACTAGTGAACTCCAGTGTTGATTGACTCAACTCGGCTCAGAGATGAAACTTCCGTAAAGCTGGGGATCTGGTATATATATACCTACCTGTCAGTAAGCCAGGCACATAATTAAACTCCAATTTTCATAGAAATAGCCTATCTATGACTCATACTAAGATGTATCAAATTTACTATATATACTTTTACGTATTCATACGTCAAGCCATGTGAGCTGTAGTGGTCATTTTTGATAGATATTGTCAATACCTATATTGTTATTACTATTTAGCTCCGTGTCTTACTACCCGTTCGGGCTATACGCTTAAGTACTAATTACACTAATGGATTAAGAATTGTAAAGGTTGAATTTAGAGGAAGTGAACCCGCATTTTTGTGGAGGAAGAGTGGAAAACTATTTAGGGAAAACCGTCCCCAGTTCACCCGACCGAGATTTGAACCTCGATCTCCCCATCCTCGGTGGTCTAGCTCAACACGACTGGCACGTTAGCTAATTACGGCACCGAGGTGGGATCAATACCTATAAAATAAAACTAACTATATAGTAAGATGCTATCAATTTTGGCCATAAAAAAGTAGATTAAGTTCTAAAAAGATCTTTTTGTGAAAGTCTAAATGTAGAAGTAAATCATAAATCGGAGAAAGATGCAAGGGCCGTCGTTTTATGTTTAAAGTCCATGGAGAAAGTTATCAATGATACTGTTTTGTGTACAATATCCAACTATTCCAGCTATGAATATTCATTAGGGGTGTGCGAGTATTCGAAAATTTAAGTTATAGTCATGTTGTATTAGCTGCTCAAACTTGACTCTAAGATTTAAAAAAAAAATTGAAAAATTTTAAAACAAGAAATTTTAGATATTTTCCTTGAAAATGCTTAGTTTGATTAATTTAGTTCAATTTTAAGATATAATTTCATAGCAAATAACCTCCCTCAATATTTCCTTCCGTCTAATTAAAATAAATTATACCATTATTATGTTCAATTATTTAATAAGTCAAATGTGTGTGATAATTTTTTCTAAAAAAAAAATTCTACAAAAAATAGGTTCTTACTTATTTATAGTTTGTGTATGGAACTATTACAAAAATTCAATTTGAAATATTTCTTGTTCAAATAACGCTTTATATTATTTGAGCTCGTAAAAAAACTGGTTTTCATTTAAATTCGATTCGAAGTGAAAAATATATACTCGCACATCACTTATATTTATATATACTTTATTACAACAGAGACCCGTCTCGGTGGCGTTGTTGGCTAACGTGCTAGTTTAATGTTGAGCTAGACTGACGAAGACGGGGGAGATCAAAATTCAAATCTTGGTCGGTTTTCCCCTTTCACTCCACGAAAATTCAGGTTCACTTTCCTGACTATAGATTTGGTCGAATAATCAAGTAAAACCAACCTGACGACATTTTGAAAAAAAATGCGTTTGGAAAATATGATTGTGAAATGACCTAAATCAATGCATAAATTTGACCATGCTTGGTACACTTTATTTCTTTGCTAGCCTAGCAGGCCTGACATTTATTTATTTTTCCCAACTTCAGGTGAAAACTGTTTCAAATTTGCTATTAGCAATATTAATAAATACACACGGTACAATGTACTCAGTGTAAACATCACTCATTATAAATAAGGAAAAGTTGTTTTTTTTAGCTACTTTGGATTTCAACAATTTGATAAAACTTAATCGTATAGTTGAAAAAGTTAATCTAAAGACGCAGTAGCTTACATTACCATTCTTTAAAATAAGTCACGCTCAAAATAAATAAATAAAACAAACAATTTACTTTAATTAATCACTAAAATAAGGATGCAAAAACTAGTTGGCTCATTAAAATCTATAGATTATGCACTCCATTAAGATGATAAATTGAGATAATGGGAGAAAATTGGATGGTCGACTTGATCAAAGGTTTTCTTAAATAGAAAATCACCTCCTAAATAATTGTTTATTATTAGCACCGCGTCTTACTACCGGTTCGGGTTATACGCACTTACGATAATGTGCAATGGTAGGGTGATTGTGAGATGAAATGGAGGACCTACAGTTTAACATGGGATACGAACCACGGTGGAGGCCTGGCATTCCAGACCGCCAGGTCACCCAAATAATTGTTAATGGCTCGACTGAATATTAGGTTTGAGACACTGATTGGAGATCAACTTACATCTGATGTCCGTTCAAGACACTGATTGTTTATAAAACCGGACCTAAGCTTTATAAACATGTCGAGTAATGAATATTAATCAAACATTTTACCACACATCATTTTCTATTTGCTATATTTTATTCTTGAAGATAGTTTTGAAATGGTACCTAAAGTAAAATTTTCAAAGGAAGAAACCTATTTGACAACCATAAAATGACTTGATCTACTTTCAAGTCTTCATACGTCAAAATATGTGATCTTTTTCATATCTATATTATAAATACCTATAAAATAACACTAATAATATAGTAAAATGTTATCAATGTTGAACGCAAAACATGTTTATGTCTTGTAAGAGATTCTTTCTAACAGAATCCTACTATAAATGTGACTCTGTAGCTAAAAAGTTGTTCAAACTCAGAGAGCTGTAAAAGATAAAGCACGTGAAAGTGTTCTCTTCAAGGTCAACCTTATCTCTAATTTATCTCAATCTGTTGTTTATCTACATCATCTGCTGGCCTTATCTGCTTCGCGGCGTCTCCGGATTACTAAGCGCTGTTGCCACATTGCTACACGTTCATTAACACCATTCCAAGAACGTAGAAGTTTTAACAAATTAAGTATTAACCTAGCATCACCAAAATAATTTCAGATAAGTAGATAAAATTAATTATGGTTATTATTTTCCATGCTCCAACATTATATCATTAGGAGATTTAATTTTCCAAGGGCGTAGAAAGGACAGCAGGGTTCGGAGTGGGGGGTCAGGACTCCCCATAGGGGGAAAGAGTTTATCCAAATATACGTATGGAAAATTTTATTGGCTAAAGGTATATTTAAATTTTCTAGTGGACCCCTCATTGGAAAATTAGCTTTCTACGCTCTTATTTNATGGACAATTTTATTGGCTAAAGGTATATTTAAATTTTCTAGGGGACCCCTCATTTTCTCACAAAAAGAAAGTATTGTAATCGTTAAAAATTTTACCTCAAAATTATGAATAATCTTTACGTTTTATATAACCCCGGATTCAAAAGATTTTGTTTTACAGTTTTGTATATCCCCGGGTCTCTCTGTCTTTGGGGCTACAGGCAAAATGGTTTGATGATATATTTTTATTTCAAATATTTGGATGTTATATGGTCATATCTGTGTGAATTTTTAAAAATGTTGACATTAACTCTCAAATTAAGGGTAATAAGTTGACTGATATTTGAAAATACCAAATTTTTATAAAATAGTTTTAATGATTTTGTTTAAAATGGGTATATGGGGAGTATTTGACATGATAAATGAGAATATATGTTTGTTTTCTTATAATACTATCAGTTTGAAGGTAGTTTATGCTGATGACAGAATTTTGAAAATATCACAAATTGTATATAACCGATAAGAAAAATTAAATTAAATGGTCACTATATAATAAGTCATCACCATCATCAGCACAAGAACAAAAATGATATTCACTCCTGTGGCAGACTCCTCTAGTCTGGTTTCTGCCAGGGGCGATATTATCTAGGCTAGAATTAGTCTTAAATGGTTTCCCACTCTCCTTCCATGAAAATGTAGGTATACTTCCTCTAAACTCTACCTTCAACAATCCTCAATTGTTGTAGTTAAATGTTTATAGCCCGGATAGTTAGTAAGACGCAATGTAAAAGAGTTAAAATTTGTATGTGACTGGATCTTTGTGTGTCCTTCCATGTTTGTTTTTTTATTTTCTCTCTAATCTTCAGAGATAAAATTTTGATAATATTCACCTTTCATGCCCCCCCTCCCCCTCCCTAAAAAAAGAGTAGTTTTAACAATGCCAGTGCACCGTGCCATTTAATTTAGATAATCGACGGATATATATCAACTTTGAAACGTACTTTGGCGTCCACCAGTAGGCATACATTTCGAGGTTTGGTTTTCGATATCTTCTTGTAAATACAGTTTCAGGGCAAAAGCGGACCACATTTCAAACCATTAATAATTTCGAGTGTTTAAGAATTAGAAAAGTATCCTTAAGAGAATTTGCTGAAAATAATCAAGAGTTGAATGCCCTTATTTTTCCCCTATTTAAATTTTATGTTGACGTTTGTTTTTTGTCCTCCACGTCTTACTATAATCCCTAACTATTTCCGACTTTGCACCAATATTTAGGGATGATTGAGGTAGAATTTAGAATAAAAGTGCCTCCATTTGCGTGGCAGGAAGTAGTAAATTATTTTGTAAACATTGACTCTTTACACCAGGCTGGGATTGAGTCCTGACCCCCTACATTTTCAGCCTACAAGACTAAATGATACACTAATATTTCTGTCCACCTTCGGTAAGATCGGGTATTGAATCTTGATTGGGTATACTGAAACTATTTTTTTTCTAAATGGTTTTATACTCTCCCTCCAACCAAATTCAGGCACATTTCCTCTAAATTCAACCTTTCTCATTACTAATACTTTAGCGTAATTAGTATTTAGGCGTATAACTCGAACGAGTGGTGTTAAAAACCGCCTTAATTAACACTTTTTAAAATATAAAATATTATAAATTTAAAAGCAAACATTTATTTTATAAGCTCCTTCCAATGAGAATTTAACCATATATTTGTCAGTATCCCTCGGAATCGAACACGAGTCATCCACGCTTTTTTCTGCCACTTTTAGCACTTAACCATGAGCTTACTTTGTGAAGATACCAACCTGCCTGTACGATTGCATCTACAAAGATATTAAGAGAAAATAAAGGAAACCAGTAAACAGAAACGTTTCAAGGTTTTGTTTGCACATTAACATTCTGCATCGCTGTGACGCGTTCCGACATTGCATAATTAAATGGCACAACACA
>CABFOW010010202.1:0-11221 GCA_902141385.1 Timema californicum
AAATTCTTGCGTCTGATATTTCATTTTATAACTATTTTTAACAAATCAATATAAAACAATGCCGATCTGTTAACATTTTATTTGATGGTTAATAAATTTGTTACTTGTGAGTATGTTTATTTATAATAACGTGAATAAATTAGAAAAAGGCCTATGGTAAATATATTTATTTTGATATATTTTGTTAGAATGATGGATATGCTGTTTATTGCAAACGTAAGTCGCTAAGATAAATCTAATTATTGAAAGATTACAAATGAGGGAAAAGGGATAAAAAAAGGTTTTTAATATTTTTAGGACTTAAAATATACCCACACATTTTGAATAATCGGCACAAATAATCGGAGATTCAAACCCCGATCATCGGAATCGCCGGTTATGCGATAATCGGCCGATGATCGGATTAATAATCGGCATCGGCCCAGCCCTAATTTCTTTGTTAACTGTCATATAGAGTTATTACTTGCTCCCTGTCTGTGGGTTACTAATTAATAAATAAAATATCTAGGTTGTTTGGAAGAGCACTAAGCTGCAATCATGCTTTAAATTAGGAGGGATAGCCAGCACACTTACCTAGGTAATACTGGAGTAGAAATTATTTAGATATAACACTAAAAAACACATAAACACATTTTTAAGGACAAGCTTTCACTGTCACAGACAGCTTCATCAGCTCAAGCGATTAGACTGATGCTTTTGGTTGAACTGTAAGGTTGACTGTCCACAGCTGATCGTTTTTCATTTATGATATCAGTGTAAATATCTATGTATTCATAGTGCTGCCATCTATACAGTGAAATTATAGTACAGCTTATTATAGGAAGCTTGAATTAATGCCTTGCAATACTCTGATAGAGCAATGTTTTCAGAAACTCAATGTATCACTAAAATTTAATTCGATAAGCTTGGTCAGGTATTAAATAAAAATTCTGGTTGCAAAACAGTCTAAATGTGTCAAATTAGCGAAAGGTTTTCTGGTGAAAAATCAGAAATACAAGAGGAATAATTATTGTGGTGCTTATCACATAAGTCTGTGACATCATGCGATGTTAAAAGGATATTTTCTTTGTACTAAACATTCTTCAGTAACAGACACAAGAGCTTCACAGAATAAAATCTTAGAAAAACAGCCAAGAATGCCACAAAACCAATAGTTTGTTTTTGCATATCATGGCACATATTTTACTGTTTGATTGTTCATACAAATCCTGGCTCTACATATAACCACTTGATATTTAAAATTACGTCAACAGCTGGAGCTAATCACTAACATTCATGAAAACAGTATAATTTATCGTTGAGTTGTGTAAGCTAATTATTTCGGGGTATGTTTTAAAATAGTAGTAATAATGATAATAAACAATAAAAATGTGCAAATCAAGAGTTTCCTTGTCTTCCATCTAATAATTTAGATTGTGAATTAAATATCATATAGACATAGCTTACCTCTGCGTACAAGATTGAGTTCTGGTAGTTCCGGCAAACCAGTTGTTGGTTTTTTAACACCTGGAATAGAGTTTGGGCCCACGGATGTGGGTCCTGGAGTCTTAAGAGTCAATTTAATCTGCTGTTTTTGTCCTGAAAGCTGAAACAAGAAACAATTTTTTTACATCCATTACTGTTTCCATCCTGTGGTCTGGATAAGTTTTTTTAAACTCAAGCCATATATTCTCCACTACCATCTTGTTAGAGCTGCCGTAGCTTCATATACCTAATAATATAATATAAGACTAGGGCAGGCACCACATCCAGTCCCCGGATGTTATTTTATCAATGTGAAAAGATAAACCCATATTAAACCAACCATAAAAAAATTTCGGCCAAGCCGAGAATCAAATCCAGAACTCTTAACTCAGTAGACAGACACTCTACTGGCTGAGTTAAGGTGTCAAACCAAGAAACAAATAAAAAACTTTAAATTAGAGATGGGCCACTCGAATCTTCGAATCCACCGAATCCTGACCAGTATTCGAGATTCGAGGATTCAGTGTTTTACTGGATTCGATGATATAATCTTTCACCTCATAAACAAAGCATGATATTTTGAATTCAATAATTACTTAGTTAAGGCTTACTTGAAAAGCAAAACTTAATCTGTAATATTTATTTTGTCGGACAAAAGAGATAAACACGAATAAAATATTCTTTAAAAAATAAAAATAATCGTTGGGTGTGGAAAATCTTACGTGCCTAGAACCCTACCCACCCACCTATAAGGGAAACTTGGACTTGACCATTTCGGCACATGCTCACTTCTAAAACTTTCACCTCACAAACAATCTTGTAAATATTTTAATGAACACATTAACGCTTCAAAAACTGAAAATTAAAACTAGAACTACAAATAAACTCAAAATAAATAAAACAAATTATGGCTTTTTTTAAAAGAAATAACACATTAAATATGGTACAAAGTAAGCCGCCATTACACATGATATAAACTCGACAGCTATGACGTATATTATGTTTACTCGCCCAAGTGATGATTAAAATAAAGATATTGTTAATTCTTACTACCCAACTGGTTTTAATTATCCACAACTATGTGAAGAACCCCAATTTATTACATATGATCCTTAAGATAGAAATTTTGTAGGGTTTCATGAAAAATAAATACTGTCAACAGTCAGACAACAATAAAACTGTTTATTTATCCCTATCGACCTACGTATAGTATATCGATTGTTTGTTTAAAATCGATTCAGGTAATCTGATCACTTAGTAAGCGCTCTCGAGTTTTAAGAATCAAATAACGACTTGCTAATTCATTATTTTTAATGGATTTTAACTTAGTTTTTATTATTTTTTTAAATATGTTATTGAAGTAATTGTAGAAATATTCAAACGTAGCCCTGCCTTATAAAATGGGAATGGACATATTGTAGTCGAAAATATTTTCGTGTTTTAAATAGAATGTATTCTCAGAAATCGATATATCGCAAGAATCAAATATATTTTTTTTCTACGCAAAAATTGATAATGGATATAAAATAAAATAAAAATAAAACATACTTAAGCATTATTGAGTTCACTATTTCCAATGTATGTTTAATTGTTAAGCATGTTGTTTTAGTCTTTATTATAGTTGTGTTAAAATGTGTGTGTGACTACTTCTACTATAGAAGACAGAAGAAAGGAAGAAGATGTCATCTTTGTGTATTGGATTCTTCTCCCACGTTTCCTCTTTCCATGGGAGGGCTTTCTTAATCAAATTTACTGTTAGTAGTTTATTTTTCCTTTTTCTTTACTATAAAATAAAAGAGAGGTGTGAGAAACTACTGGTGTACCTTGAGAGCATCCATAGCCTTGATCTTCATAGACTGAGCGAGAGCCAGCCTTTCCCTTTCATCCATATGTATGACTGGCATTCGTTTTGGAGGCCGCACAGCTGGGAAGAAACACACAAGTGATAATTGTGAAACCTTGCCATCAGATGACTAGTAACAAACACAAAGTAAGTACATTTTAGATCATCTTCTAAGAACATTAATAAATTAGTTCTTACAGAGAAGTTGAAGTTAGCATAGATTTCTTGAGAACTGTGATTCACAAAAACTAGACGTAACAATGACAGACAAGGAAATTAACAGTAAAATTAGTTTCATCTACAAAGGTCCTTGTGTATTAATAATTTAGATAAATGCAAATAAAAATTAATTCAAAAATCAACTGTAAGCATTCCAAGCATAGCACAAACATTATTATGTGTGAAGAAATTTGACCAAAAGTTAATTTCAGGCACTATAAATTGAATCTGTTTACTCTTAAATGCCAGCTGTGATTTATTTTGTTTTCAATAATAATAATAATAATAATAATAATAATAATAATCCTCAAATAACAGAAGCTATTGTATAAGCATTTAGTGAGCTAGTACAACACTCAGATATCATATTCTGAAAATAATAATAATAATAATAATAATAATAATAATAATTAGAGATGGGCCACTCGAATCTTAGAATACACCGTATCCTAACAGGTATTCAGGATTCGAGGATTCTGTGTTTTACTGGATTTGATGGTTAAATATTTCACCTTATAAACAAAGCATAATATTTTAATTTCAAAAATTACTTAGTTAGGCCTACTTGAGAAGCACATCTTAATCCGTAATCTTTATTCGGTCGGACAAAAGAGATAAGTATGAATAAAATATTTATTTAAATAATAGTTGTTAGTTGTGGAAAATCAAACTTGCCTAATACCTCTATGGGAAACTTGGACTCTACCGTTTCAGCACATGCTCATTTCTAAAACTTTCCCCTCGTGAACAATCTTTGTAAATATTTTAATACATAAATTTAAACTCTTCAAAAACTGAAAGTCAAAACTAGAATTACAAATAAACTCAAAATAAATAAAACAAATTAAGGTGTTTTTTATAACAGAAATAAGAACACATTACTGATGATACAAAGTCAGCCGCCATTACACACGATACAAAGTCAAACCCCATGACGTATATTATGTTTACTCGCCAAAGTGATAATTAAATAAAGATATTGTTAATTCTTACTACCCAACTGGTTTTAATTATCTACAACTATGCAAAGAACCCCAATTTATTGCATATTACAATCTTTAAGTTAGAAATTTTGTTGGGTTTCATTAAAAATAAATACTAGCAACAGTCAAGACACCAATAAAACTGTTTATTTATGCCTACCGCCCTATGTATTGTATATCAATGGTTTGTTTAGAATCGATTCAGGTAATATGATCACTTAGTAAGCGATCTCAAGTTTTAAGAATCAAATAACAACTTGCTAATTTATAATTTTGTTTTTAAATTGATTTCAACTAAGAGTTTATTATTTTTTTAAATATGTTATTGTTATTGAAGTAATTTTTAAAATATTTAAACTACTCCTGCCTGATAAAATGGGAATGAATATATTGGAGTCAAAAATACCTCGTTGTTTTAAATAGAATGTCTCAGAAATCGATAAATCACAAGAATCTAATATATTTTTTGTCTACTACGCGAAGATAGATAATGGATATATAAGAAGATAATAATAAACCCTACGTTGGCATTATTGAGTTCACTATCTCCAACGTATGTTTAATTGTTAAGCATATTGTTTTGGTCTTTACTAAAAATATCTGTTTGTATTTTTATTTTTGCTATTTTAATACAATAAAATATCCTTTAATGATGATTAAAGTTGATCAAAGGATATATAGGCCTAATCTGTTTATCTCACATGTTTTTTAGAAACTTAACCCATTCTAACAACACTTTCAAAAATAACTAAAAGATACTCAAATTTTGATTGATTTGATTTTTAAACAATAATATCTAGATTGTTTAATTCGGCTGGATTTTAACCTGTATTTTGCGAGGTGGGGGTTGGGCTTGATCAAAATTGAACGCATGATTGCAATAAATCTTAATTCACAGTTTAGGCCTGTATTGTGTAATGTAGGTCTATTTGTAAATCATTAAAATTTATAACGATTTGTTAGGATTCAGATTCGAAAATAAAATGTAGATTCGGATTCGAGAAATAGTGGATCCGACCCATCTCTAGTTGTAAGGTTAACACCTATGAAAATACTAGAATTTATTTTCTAAGGGTATAAACTTATTATTTATAGGAATTTGGAAAAAGGTTCGTTTGTCTTTTGTGAAGCTAGCGTTTGTCATTAATGGCATTTTATTTTCTTGTTTTCACTGTCGGCTAGCGACAACATACATTTACATAACAACTCCGTGCTTTTCATTTATTTGGTTTAGAGGATATTAGATTATTATGATTTGGTTCATGTCTCAGCACAATCAGACAGGATCTGAGGTAATTGTTATTTGCAATTAGTTTGTAATTATTGGCTCATAATAGTATATATTTAAACTGTATCTATAGGATAAGTGGTAAATGATACCTCGGCGTTTACTCAGGTCATGCTGCCTGTCTAATTGTATTACCTTTAGGTGAAGGTTCCCGGCTGCTAGATGATGAAGAGTAGCTCGACTCTGAAGAGTCACTACTGGAACCACTTGTTTCAGAAGCCGATGATGATCGAGAAGACATGGAGTGAGAGTGCATTTTAGCCTTTATAGATGCTGCACCCGCAACCGTTATCTTGGGGCGATCCACAGTTGCTTTTGCACTGAAAACATAAATATTAGCTCAGTCATAACTTGGCCTACACAGAAATTACATTTTGACATAAACAAATATTGATTCCTGCAGGAATCAACGAGAATGGCTTTACTCTACCCCAATGCCATATATAGCAGACTTAAAATCGTTGTACCAAGTGTAATTTTATATGGCTTGAAAAGCTGAACTTCAGGCACATAAGAGCACAAACGAAGCACTAACCAATAGCGTGGTGATCAAAAATATGAGAGGCCAGCTTGAAATCAGTTTGGCCTGCCACATAAAGAATGTTATAATTAGAGATGGGTGTAGTCCACTAGTTCTCGAATCCGAATCTACATTTTATTTTCGAATCTCGAATCCGAATCCTGACAAATCGTTATAAATTTTAATGATTTACAAAAAGACCTGCATTACACAATATAGGTCTAAACTGTGAATAAAATTTTATTCCAATCATGCTTTCAATTTTAATCAACCCCAACCACCCCTTGCAAAATACAGGTTAATATTAAGCAAATTAAACCATCTAGACTCATATTAATGTTTAAAAATCAAATACGTTATTTTTAAAACTGTTGATAGAATCGAGTTAAGTTTCTGAAATTAACAAACAGATTAGGCCTAATTCATTTAATATATACTGCATGCCTCATGGCATGTTTTGGGTGTCATAAAGTAGGACATGTTAAAAACACTATATTCACATCATAGTGCTAATAATTAAAAAACACATTTTAACTAAGAACAAAGTTTTTATGTTATTGGGCTTGTAACAAAAATAAGAAAAAGTATTTTATAAAAGAAGGAGAAATACTCAACCATCATCAACCCCTTGCAATCCTTCTTAACCCCCCTCCCCCTCTTTAATCTATTTTCTTTATTTATTACAATATTTATTTTACTTTGTCCTTTCATTACAAATCCAAATTAGGAAATAATTATAGTGAAACAAAATAGTAATAATAATTATGTTCATTATCGTAAAAAGATGACTGTCTTCAACCTAAAAATAAAATATATTTTTAAAAAAATCTGTGAAACATCATAGTTAAAAATATATTTTTTTTACTGTCTTACTACTCGTAAGGGTTATGTGCACACACAAAACATTAATCATTCTTTCAGTTGTTTTTGGGTTTCAAAAGTAGTCCAAAATTGTTGTCTTCCTCTTTTGAATTTGATTTTGTTTGTTTCTTATTTTCTCAAAAGCGGATGGATGTCTCAGAGAGAAAGGTCCTGTTGTCACTAAGATAGTTGGACGTCTGTGAGAATCCTCGCTCAATAGGGTAACACAAGGATAGCTGAAGGTGCGGCTGGAGGGAGCCAAAGTATTTTTACAGAACTGACATTTTTTGGCAAAAATAAATCAAATATTTCTCCAGTAGCAACCTAGAGTGTAGTTTTCTGCAAATTCTAATATCAACAGATCTTGAATATCGGTCAAGGGTGTCCTGGAATTTTGTCAAAAACTTTTTAAATAAGGAGAAAAAGTTTTGACAAAATTCCAGAACACCTTCGACAGATATTAAAGAACTGTTGATATTATCAGCATGTGCAGAAAACTAAACTCTAGGTTGCTACTGGAGAAATATTTGATTTATTTTGGCCAACAAAATATAATGGTATAAAAACTGTAAAATTACTCACACCCCCTTCTGCCGCACCTTAACAAGCC
The DNA here is from genome assembly GCA_902141385.1 of Timema californicum. Classification (NCBI taxonomy): domain Eukaryota; kingdom Metazoa; phylum Arthropoda; class Insecta; order Phasmatodea; family Timematidae; genus Timema; species Timema californicum. Next base: position 7,789 of record CABFOW010010202.1, read on the forward strand.
TTTTAATTTAGCCTATTATAGTTGGAAATAGTTCGTTACAACACTGCCTCCAAAAACAATTTTATAACCATTGAATCTCAAAGATACTGTACAAGCGTCGGGCATACATCGAATTTATTCAGACAGCATGCCACATTATGATACAATATTTTGTTTTGCTAATTTACCAGCAAAAAGGAAGATCCACACTTAAATCTCTACAAACCAAACAGTTTCTTTCTTCTGGAGGTCAAAAAGTAGGAAAATAGAAGTTTTTCCTCAAAATTAGGAATAGTAGAAAAAGTAGGTCGAAAATGAGCCCTGTTATTGTCTATCTTTATGTAGAAGACAATAATAGATTTGATTCTTGCAATATTTCAATTTCTGAGAATACATTCTATTTAAAACACGAACATATTTGCGACTCTTGCAATAGGTTCATTCCCATTTTATCAAGCCCTCTGGCGAGTAAACATATATGTCATGGCTGCTGACTTTGTATGTGTAATGTTTGTGTAATGTGTTATTACTCTTTAAAAAAAAAGTGTAATTTGTTTGATTTATTTCGAGTTTATTTGTGATTCTAGTTTTAATTTTCAGTTTTTGAAGAGCTTTAATATGCTCATTAAAATATTTAAAGATTGTTTTTGAAGTGAGCATGCGTTGAAACGGTCAGTCATAGTTTCCCATAGTGGTGGGAGGGGAGGGTATTAGGCACGTTAGATTTTCTCAGAAGGATTTTTTATATAATGTAAATTTAAAAACACTAGGTTTAGTCTATTAGAATTGTGTAATTTTAACAAAGCATTTTTGGTATGGATATAAAAACTTCAAAAAATTGACGAAACTAGTTCTTAAATAAAAAACTCATGGCGTAAATTTTAATAAATACCTACACAGTAAAATATTCAAACTAATCTGAATAAACACAATTGAGCCAATATGTCTAGTTACTTCTTTCATTTTAGTTACTAGCAATTTAAAAAAAATGTTGTTGGACTCCAAAAATACTAGCTAATCCAACTATTATTACCTATGACATAAAAGCAGCAAATGGACTAAATTACAAATTATAGCATTTACGTAATAGACGTGTCTTTATGTAAATAAGTGTGTTGAAGGTATATTTTGTGTATTAAGTCCTGGTATAACGTCGCCTATTAGAGCGTTGTTAATAGTCTGTGACCATTTTTTTCACCCAACGTTCGCTATTGGGTACAATGTTGTTTTTAAGCTGAACATGTACAGTGTCAACCGTGTAGTTCTCATTTGTGTGGACCTATTAGGCCCATGAGTCATGCAGGTCATGTCAGAGATTTATCTTGTCTCCCTCCACACAACAAGCAGCTTAATAATGATAATAATAATAATAATAATAATAATAATAATAATAAATATAATAATTTCAAAATATAATAATAGTAATAGGATTTTTACACTGAAAAATATATTTTTATCTATTTTAAATTTTGAATGTTTTACATGAAAATTGAGACTTTTTTGCACAGGATTTAGAGACTTTCAGCATTACTGATTAGGCAACACTTAAGATGGTGCAAGTAAGTATTTTTGTTCAGGCATACAAATTAGTGTTTAACTTTATTTGTAGTTTTTATATTTTTAGTTTGCGTTAGCCTTTTGTTTCCCTTTCTTTTCTTTTGCGTTTTTTATATTTAATACAATTTACGTTAACATGTGATTGTGATTACCATTCTTTGTTTGTTTTTATATCTAATATATTTTCATTTCACTTTGTTATGTTTTTTATTTTAGTTAGGGGTAGTTTTTATCTGTTTGGATTGATGTCTAAATGTACATGTAATTTATCTAGCACACTAATTGCAAATAAAAACAGACGACAATAAATCAGTCTGGCTTTTAAAATGGACGTAATACAGCGACTCGAATCCGGTCAGCATGGTGTAGACATTGCTGCAGCTTTGGACCTACCTGCAACTACTATTCACACTATAGGGAAAAATGCCGTAAAAATTAAGTGCAGTGTGGAAAACCTTTAGGGACTCAGTGTGACAAAGGTCAGGCAAACACGAAACAAATGCATTGAAAGAATGGAGAAAATGGTTTCGTTGTGGATTGACTCTTAAAACCAACGTAGTAGCCCTTGTTCAAAGTAAAGCTAAATCTTTATATCATGTCGTGTTAAGGCCTAAGGACGGCGAAGGCTCTAAAGAATCTTTAAGTGCCAGCCGAGAGTGGTTTGATGGTTTTAAGCACCGGTACCATTTTCATAATATTAAAGTGACTGGTGAAGCCTTTGTTGTAGAACTTTAAAACATCATCGAAGACGGTGGATACTCACCAAATCAAGTTTTTAATGTTAACGAGACTGGACTGTTGTGGAACTGTATGCCTATCAGAACTTACATTTCATAAGAAGAAAAGACAGCACCTGGTTTTAAAGCTGTGAAAGATTGTGTCACACTGTTGCTAGGAGGGAATGCCACTCCTGATTGCCAGATCAGAGAATCCACGGGCTTTGTAAAGAAAGCCAACACAAAGCCAATAAAAAGGCGGATAACTGGTGCCATGTCCTGTGAGTGGTTGGAACACTACGCAATAACCGCGAGAAAGAGGTACTGTGCTAAGGAGAGTTTAGATTTCAGGATTCTCCTCCTCAGAGATAGTTCTCCCTCACATCCTCATGACGTTCCTACTTGGACGAGCATGTGAAGATTGTTTTCCTCCCTCCCAATAAGATGGCTCTAATCCAACCAATGGACCAAGGTGTACTGCTTGCGGCGTGCGTTTGAGCAACTTGTCTCAGCTACAGATGGTGAAGACAAGACCAGAATCAAGGAGTACTGGCGGAACTACAATCTCCTTAACACCATCAACAACATATCCATGGCCTGGCAAGAAGTTTCCCATACATGCCTCAACGCGGTGTGGCGAAATCTATGGCCTGAATGCATCACAGATTTTAAAGGATTTGAAGAGATTGAGTCGAGTACAAAAACAAACCTCCTCAACATTGCTCGTGAAGCAGGCTTCCAGAATCTGGGAATGGAGGACATAGAAGAGATGGTGGACGCCGAGATTGAGGAACTCGGTAACGAGGAGCTACAAGAGCTGGCCCAAAATACAAGCCCTGAATCTGACAGCGAAGAGGACAAGCCTTCACGCACATTTACTACGAAGAGCATGGCTACTGCATTCCACCACATTCAAGAAGGACTTCAGATGTTGGCCAATGAAAACCCTGCGAGAGTGCACAGGACTGTCATGGAGGGCGTTACATGTTACCAGGAAATTTACAAAGAAACGAAACCTGCCGCTAAGCAACCAACTATTCGCCACGGTGACACAGGAGGGGGAGGTCATGAGTGGTGAGCCAGTCCCATCCACGTCCCGAAAATAATAATTATTATTATTATTATTAGCACCGCGTCTTACTACCCGTTCGGGTTATACGCACTTACGCTAATGTGTAATG
>CABFOW010010203.1:0-11217 GCA_902141385.1 Timema californicum
CTAGGGACAGAACGGGCGAGTGCAATTGGAACACCATATTCTAGGGACAGAACGGGCGAGTGCAATTGGAACACCATATTCTTCTCTCGAGTTTGGCAACTACAGGGCACGAAGCACCCGGCGAAAGATACCAGGGCTCGAATCTATGTTGGGTACACAATCTAAATGTCAAGTTCATCTAGTGATGGTCAAGGGTCCATGGTGGATGCGGATACCTGTACCCCCACATGCCGACTTGATTCTCAACACTGGAAGGAAGCATTTGATAGCATGGCCGTTTTAACAGACATTAGCGCTGCTAGCCCTTTGAAAGATCTCAAGGTTCAAATCCCGGTATAAGTGTCAGGCTCATCTAATTTTGACGGAGGAGGTTGGAATCGAATCTCTGCTGGGTAAACTTTTGGTAGTTCTCCCTCCAGATAAAATGCTGGTACATTTTCTTAATCATCCTTTCCACATTATCTTAATTAATGTATAGACGTTTAGGCAGAAAGGGTGCGTGCAAGTCACCTAGTTATGGCGTGGGAGGTAGGGGGTTCGAATCCCCACTAAGGTGTACTGTCATTAGTTCTCGCTAAACGATTTCCCTCTCCCTCACTCCACGTAAATGCCGGAACATTTCTACCTTACTCCTCCTTACTACCTTATCTTCGCCAACAGTGGTCTGTGTAGGTATGGTGGAAAGCTACATCCGTACATGTCGACGGTAGACACACAAAGATCCGCTTCATCAGGATGTACACGTTGCTCGATAATTAGTGTCATTGATGTCTCTTGAGCCTTACCACCCAGACCAAGTAATGACATGGGCAATCGCCCCGGGACTAACAGTACATTTCTCGCCGCTGTAGAGGGGAGATCACATCACTGTACTGAACCAGTACCAGCCAGTATGTTCCTGTTTGAACATGTTTAGTATAATCACCACCAAGTGGAGCCCCTGGATGTGGAAAATCACAGTGAGACTTCACTTTATGTTTGACAATCGTCGAGAGAGGATACTTCCCGGGCCGACACGTTGCGGGAGGAGTACCCGACGCCCGAGACTGCACGCTCACCCTACTTCCCTCCCCACAGGGACACACTATCAAGAGGAATGTACACCCAAAACCCTGGGGCACACATTAAAATCAGGAGCAAGGGTGCGGGGAATAAATGACGGATGTGGATAGGGGGCCAAACTTGGAGGGGAAAACCACAGCGCTGTTATGAGAGATGTAGGGGAATAAGGGAATAAATGACGGATGTGGATAGGGGGTCAAACTGGGAGGGGAAAACCACAGCGCTGTTATGAGAGATGTAGGGGAATAAGTGACGGATGTGGATAGGGGGCCAAACTTGGAGGGAGAAACCACAGCGCTGTTATGAGAGATGTAGGGGACTAAATGACGGATGTGGATAGGGGGCCAAACTTGGAGGGGAAAACCACAGCGCTGTTATGAGCGAAATATACATTTATTTTATTAACTGTAATTATATCAAACAGGATGTCGTGAGTGTTTTGACTCGTCAGATGAAGTGAGGCTCCTTTGGGACAATCCATCTACTTATTGTATACAACTAAACTAGCCTACTCTAAGAAGTGATCTATACTCCTCACATTGAGAAACGGAAGTCTCCAATTTCCCAATAAATGTATATTTGGCCCTGTTGGATTGTATCCGGATTGAAACATATTATGAACAAATTTATTGAATTCTTCTACGATAGTTTTTGAATTTACAAATACAATTATTTTAATCTTTAGTTGTTCAGAGACCTTTCAAATTCCTACAGGTTTCTGGTCCAATTTTATTTTCTCTTGGCCCCTCGGAGAGAGACGTATTGTGATAGTAAAGAATCTAGCTCGAGATTGTTATAAATGTCGACGCTCCATGACCAAGTGAGAATGAAACAGTGGTTTCCGCGATGTCGTCTGTTTGAACCTCGGCCTAGATCCGAAATAATTTTAGTAATCGGGTTGAGATTTGATAAAGGCTCCCTTGGTGATTTTTTGGAATTTTATATCCAACCCTAAAATTAAGGGTAGCTTAGTGAAGGGCAAAAATAGATTAAATTGATTTTTTCAAAATCTGATTTAATGATTTCGATTGAATTTTATATCTAGACATTGTTTAACATTACAAACAAAATGGTAGCTCTTATTTTTCCACAAAAATGACTTGTAAGGTTTCTTTAGAGACGCGCAAATTTTCATATTTTATCATATCTCCGCAACTATTTGAAATACGAAATGGCCTATCATAATAAGATTTTAGTACTATTCTGCGGTTTATATTCCTTCCGTTTTATGGCTGAATCCAAAATCTTCTTTGGCTACGTCTTACAGCTGTAATAATACTAGAGGACCAATTCCTCTCTTCAATCGTGGCACACTACACAGTGTATTAGTGAATATTACATATTCTAGAGGCCCGAAGAACGTGCTGGCAGATAGACAGACCGAAACGGATTGAAATTCCGTCCCTTTCGTGTAGCTACGTGTGTGAAACAATAGTAACAACCAGTCACTGACCAGTTTGTGACTTTAATCACTAACCAGTCCCATCACAGTTGAGTAGCCCGGTGTGTGGAACAATAGTAACAACCAGTCACTGACCAGTTTGTGACTTCAATCTCTAACCAGTCCCATCACAGCTACGTGTGTGGAACAATAGTAACAACCAGTCACTGACCAGTTTGTGACTTCAATCACCAACCAGTCCCATCACAGTTGAGTAGCTCCGTTAGCGAAGGCCCTATGTGTTAAAAAAAAAAAGCCATACTCTGCAGAAAACTTGTGTAACCCATCCCCGCCTTCAACAAAAGACCATTCACTGAGGAAGAAAGACACGCTTAAACGATTTGTTGTTGTTATTTTTTTGCAATGAGCTCGAGTTTACAATGAACTTGTGCTACCTTTAGGTCAGTCTTTTATGAAGGGAGTTATGGTGTTGTCAACACCTTGGTGTACAATAGGTGTATTGGCTTCCCGCATGTCTGTCTGCTATCTTCAGCACCTAACACTGCCTCCTCCTACAAACCAATATATAAACTACTCGCATTTTTTGCCCCCTTTGTGAGAGAGGATTTTAGCGCTTGTTAGAGGGTACACCTGTAAATGTATACAAAAGACCCTCCAACTCTATTTGGCCTCAGTGAGAGGCGAACCTATTTTGGAAAGGTAAACCTCTACTGCTGTAAATAATACTTGAACCAATAGTGAATAGCGCGTGCCGTTTTTCTCCATCTCAAGTTTTTCGTCTTTATTGAAATTTAATTTGATTCAATATTTTTGCTGTTAAAAGTTGTATAAGCTTCCCAAAATGCCAACACACGTTTGTAGTGAAAACGCACCTTTCATCACATGACTTAACCTGAATCTCTCTTCTCCCACGAGCGTAAAGCAGGTAACAAGAGCGCCTCTTGTTTGTGTTTATTTGACTTCATTCATGGTCGAGAGTGTTAAGACGATGACCAATCCACCCGGTTAAACGCGTTCTCGCACACACGTTGACAGTTTGGTTCTTAATAACAGCAGCAAGATAACAAAGTTAACACTTTAAATTCATCTTCAGTTCAGTTATCATTTCCACAATCTCCAAATTCACAAGTATCTACTTAAATATTCCCTTTTAATTTAATAACTATCATAAATTATCATATTTAAACATGGCTACAAAATATTACTTTAATGAATTTGCCGTGTGAAGATCCTTAACTAATGTGAATATCTTTAAATAATGTACTATGTGAATATCTTTAAATAATGTGCCATGGGAATATCTTTAAATAATGCGCCGTGGGAAGATCTTTAAATAATGTGCAATGTGAATATCTTTAAATAATGTGCCATGGGAAGATCTTTAAATAATGTGCCATGGGAAGATCTTTAAATTACGTGCCATGGGAAGATCTTTAAATAATGTGCCATGGGAAGATCTTTAAATAATGTACCATGTGAATATCTTTAAATAATGTGCCATGGGAAGATCTTTAAATAATGTGCCATGGGAAGATCTTTAAATAATGTGCCATGTGAATATCTTTAAATAATGTGCCATGGGAAGATCTTTAAATAATGTGCCATGTGAAGATCTTTAAATAATGTGCCATGTGAAGATATTTAAATAAGAACCTGACTGGTGGGCACGTTGACAACACGTTTAACTCATCTAGTCATGTTTGCCGGTGATGAACTCGGGGTTTGACTCCCGACTGAGGTATTTTTTTCAGAAATGACTTCCCATTCTCCCTTCTCGTAAATGCGGGTATATTTAATCCGAATATTACCTTTCTCGTGCCTACCACAATAGCGTAATTAAAAGGTGCAAAGTCTGTAATAGTAGTATTATGCGGGGGGAAATGATTATAAAAGTTATATTTAAAGTTTGATACTTTTTAAATGTAGGTACCAGTAAGGTTAAATATGTTGATGCTACGAACATCGCAACGTAAGAAACACCCATATGAATGTTGTCATGTTGGCAGTAACCAGACTCTAAAAATACAAAACATATTAACATTCATATGTAAATTTCATCAAAAACCTTTAAGAGAAATTATATCTTTCAAAAAAATTCTAAAATAACATGTAAAAGTGTTCACTCTAAGGTTGATCTAAATTTTTTCATTTAATTATTTGGAAGAAAAGTATAGCTAAAAAGGTATATTTATTTTACTAGGATTGATTAGAAAATATGTAAATCTATATTTCAGTTGTTTCAGACCTGTCTACGGCAGGTTAGTTATAACAGTAACCAGCCCAACAAAACCTAATCTTCAATTATTGTTAAGATCATGTAATGTTAGGATTTGTTTGTAAAAAAGTCTATTCCTATCGTAAGAATGGGTAAAGTGAGACTGGACTAAATTAATTATAGAGTTTTATAGGTAAGGGAAGGGCCATGTTCAATAATTGGCTTAGTTGGAAGAAAGATATCAACCATGTCCAAGGTTTGACCTTGTAACTAGTAATAGTAATTGAGATCACCAGTTTAGTTGGGGAATGGCTCCTTTTTAAAATAAAGTGGGTGCCAGGCTCTCCAGGTAGCAAATCAATGTTAGGCAAGAAACCTGTTAAAACTATCGCGAAGTTTTGTCAGACAGTTAAATTACAAGACCTGTTTAGTATCCAAGTACCCTAGGAGCATATTTCCTATTTTAAGTTTAACTTGTAGCGGCACACTTGAAGGTGTCAGACTGTATAGTTGTATTTTTCTCGCTATACTCACTATAAACTGAGTCCACCTCACTCTAATGTTACTAAACTACTAAATATTGCCTTATTTATTTGAACATTTTCGTCATTTTACGACACAGAATGGCCATTCGAAATATCAGTTGGGCTCGGTCTATTTCCAAATGTTTCGTGAACCACCAAGCCGTGTGTCAAAATACTTCCCTTAGACCTTCTTATTTCTTCAAAGATGTTTTTTTTTCTCAGACTCCCACCATTCATTTGTATCAGCCAATAACGGAAGTCACTGTCGCTTTACCGTCCATTATTGTTTAACTTGATAACCGTGAACAACTTCCACAGCTGAGGGTATTTAATGCGGTACAATTTGGTAAATTTACCTGAGATCATCCCCCAATAATAAAACTTTTCTTTCAAATGGGAAATGATTATTCATTATAGCCTATTGTAAAGAAATTTGACGTCTTTCATTTAGTTTTAGGTTTATGAATTAACTTGGTTGATGTTAATACTTAAAGGACAGATCACGCCATATATGGTTCGCGAGTAGCAACTATTTAGGCCAACTTCAACACAACAACTATATAATCTGCGACTTTTATTTTCTAATAATGTTTCTTATAGTAACATCCAAGATATTAACCTGGTGTGAACACGTGACTGAATGTAGCAGCTAGTGTCCTTGTAGGTCTGACACGTGGAAATGTTGGTGCCTGGCCAGCCCAAACCCAGGAGACCTAGGAAGCTGACATTTTGCAGACAGGTAACACCTAGCCCAAAAGGATGCAAGAATATTCGGTGGTGGAAAACTCCGAAGGGTCTCCCTAAAATAGGGAAAGGGCTACCAGAAAATCCAATTTGAAACACTCTCAAAGCCCTGAAAAGCTAGGAAACTGAAATGTTTCATGCAGGCTTAACTCAAAAGGGTGAAGGCATACGTAGTGGCCAAAATTTTCCATGGGCCGCCCCAATTTTTTTTAAACACAAAGGGAAAAGATCTCAAAGCGCAAAATACCTCGGAAGCTGAAATTACTATTCCAAAGTAATAATATTGTTTTTATTAAAGATGGTGAGGAACAGAGGAAGCTACTAAAAAAATGAAAAAAAGGATATTCAAAAAATGTTGTTTATAGTGAAATATTCAATTGAGGAACTGTTTCACTCTTTCATTGAAGTAAATATTTGATCTAGTGTGGAGTCTTTAATCGAAATGCACCTCCCAGATTTTGAACATCGCTAAAGAAGATTCCATTCACAATCACTGTCTAACAAATTCCAATGGGACACAGTTCGTGACCAGAAATGAAACCGTTGATATTTTTAAACACCGCATCTTGCTACCCTTTTGGTTATACGCTTATGCTAATGGTTTTAGGAATTAGAGAGGCTATATTTACAGGAAGTGTACCCGCATTAGTGTGAAGGGAGAGTGGAAATCCATTTTAGAAAACTCAGTACACCTGGCCGAGATTCGAACCTTGATTTCCCCGTCATTGGCAGTAAAGTTTATTGAGAGAGTAGCACTTTAATCCATGCTGCCACCGAAGTGGATCTGTTGATTTTTGCATTGGATATTATGCTAGTAAATTAAATAATATGTAATGAAAGGGTATTTGTATAGAAACGGCCGAAAGAATGCGTTAAATTCAATCAAACTGTATTTGGTATAATATAGAATAAACGTACCTGTATTTGCAAGGAGAGTGGTAAAATACAATCCTAGGTATAACCACCAGGGTATGAACTCCGATCTCCCTGTAGTTGTACATCACGTCATGAAATAGGGATGAGGAAGTATAGCCGCATTTGTGTGGAGAGAAAGTGGAAAATTGTTTAGGTAGAAAAAACCCATAAGAAATGCAACTCTATTTTCAATGTAATTAGTCTATTCTTGAAGCCATGCCATATTACGTTATGAACATGGCAGATATTCAACAGCTGTTGAGATTATATTATTTATAAAACAAAACTGATTGTTTATCATTGTAGCAATATTTTGTTTTGGGGAAATCGTGCTTTGTCATAAAACTACAACAGTACCAACCTTAACTCTTTAAAATGTAATTGCACGACTTTATATTGTGTTAGTTGTTCAATGTGTGTGCTTGGATTTAGAACGCTACTAACGATTGTAAGAATGATGTCATGGTTCCTTTGTACAAAGGCAAAGGTAATAAGAGTGAATGTAAGAATTGTAGGGAAATTATTTTGTTGATTATTCCAAGCAAAATTTTTGGGAGAGCTTTAATTTAGAGTGTGCGGGAAAAAACTGCGGACAAGATTTGGGGTATGCAATGTGGTTGGTTATATGACAGGTAGAAGTTGCATGGAGCAGTTATTTGCGTTGCAACAATAATTAAAAAATGTATGGCACTGAGGATGAAAGCTTATTGTGCATTCGTGAATATGGTTAAAGCGTGAAACCAGGTGAGTAGTAGTATGCTATGAAATGTTCTGAGAAAGTATGTTGTGGATACATGTTTTGTAAATACAATGTTGGCTGTGTATGATGGAAGTAAAGCGCATGCAAGTGTGGATTGAGCTTTGAACAGAAAAGGTTGTTAGGTTACGTGGTTGTTTGATGTAGGCCCATTCGTGTATAAGTGTATGAGGGGTGCTTGTGAGGATGCAGTTGGTGTATAAATGTTAATGTGAATATGAGAGTGCTGTTTATGCAGATGATGCCGTATTAATAGCTGAGAATGAAAGTGACTTGCAGAATGTATTAAATCGTTTAAATGTGGTGACAGTCAGAATGGATATAAATGTCTCCAAAACTAAGGTGAAAGTTTTTTTATATGGACAAATCAGGAAAATTTGATTGTCAGTTTAGTATAAATGGAAAACTGATACAGCAAGTGAATGATTTTGTGTAATTGGTCAAAATTTTCTGCCAAAATGGAAGGATAGATGGTTAGATCGATCGACAGACGGGTGAATTCATCTCATAAAGTAGCTAATGTATGTGGACTGTTGCAAAGAATGAAATAGTATCAAGAGATGCGAAATTCGCAGTATATTAAAGTGCGTTGATGCCAACATTTTGTTATGGGTGTGAAATGCGCTTTTGTTAGACGAAACACAAAAGCAAGGTGAATGCGGTTGGAATGAGATTTCTAGGAAATGTAAGTGGAAAAACTCGTGTGGAGAAAGTTAGTAAAGATGGATTAAGTACGGAGTTGTAGTTTTTAAGCTATATGCACAGATGTTTGCCTACCCCGTAAGGGAATGGTGTGATATATATGTATGTATGTATGTATGTATGTATGTATATGTGTTGTGTATATGTATGTATATGTGTGTATGTATGTATGTATGTATGTGTGTATGTATGTGTGTATGTATGTATGTATGTGTGTGTATGTATAAGTATGTGTGTATGTATGTATGTATGTATGTAAGTAAGTATGTATGTGTGCGTACATGTATGTATGTATATATGTGCGTATGTATGTATGCATGTATGTATGTATGTATGCATGTATGTATGTATGTGTGTGTGTGTTGTGTATGTGTGTGTGTTGTGTATATGTGTGCGTGTGTATTTAGAAAAGTGTTTGTTTATTGCGTCCTTTATTAGAAATTTGCAGCCATAATATTAAATTTAGTTTCAATAATATATGTATGTATTATTATCGTGTCCAAAGGTTTATCCAATGTTCCAGTTTTTTACATCATTACATATCTTACTATATATTTTTAATGATTTTGCTACATTGTTTTAGGTTAATCCTATATAAAATGAAGGCTCTAGTCATCAGGGCTGCGACATCACTTGTGGACTATTGCTGTCTCGACGTGTCGGGGATGTCGCGAAACATATTCTGACGTGATCAGGGTCGCGGCATTCTGGATAACAGTTGTAATGAGTCTCCGCGTAGCTCTCAGTCTAAGTGAAACTTCCGACGGGAAATCTCCCTATAACGTCTGAAGCTCCAACAAAAAAATACCAAGTCCTCTNATTGTTTTAGGTTAATCCTATATAAAATGAAGGCTCTAGTCATCAGGGCTGCGACATCACTTGTGGACTATTGCTGTCTCGACGTGTCGGGGATGTCGCGAAACATATTCTGACGTGATCAGGGTCGCGGCATTCTGGATAACAGTTGTAATGAGTCTCCGCGTAGCTCTCAGTCTAAGTGAAACTTCCGACGGGAAATCTCCCTATAACGTCTGAAGCTCCAACAAAAAAATACCAAGTCCTCTAAGGGATTCGAACCAAATATTCAAATGGGCAGTATTTAAACATAGGGTCAGTGAACTCAGGTACAGGATTTACAACCACATATTGCCTTGGGGTGTACTATGTTACCGGACTATCTCTTGCTACCAGATAAAACTGTCAATGTCATGTCACAAACCCCTCCATTCATACTCAACGTCGGTCCATTTTCAATCATTCTAAAAGTGTTAAAATTAAAAACAATCTTCATATCACAATGAAGCTTATTTTAGCTATTGTTATTTGTGCACCACAATTATTAAAGTTAGCACATGAACTCGTGACCAAAGGCGAGTTAGTTCGATGTCCAATCGGCCCAACCAACATGTCGTATATTTTCATAGAGCACTTCCCAGTATTATTTTCATACAAAATGTTCAATGTTTATCCCCTCTCTCGTTTCTCATTTTCTCTGGAATATTGTCTTGCCTCTTTTTCTTTCCTCACATAGCGACGCTGCTATTTCTGGCGGATAATCGGGACTATACATGCGGAAAGGTTAGCAGCGCATGGCGGATGTCGCTTCTGCCGCTCTGTTTCTTCAGTAAAACATTGTGTTTAAAAATAGTATATCTCCCTCCATTTGTTTCTCTGAATATTTCACTCAACTTTATTAAGAGTGGAATTAAGAATGACACATGTCATTTTGACCGGTCCAAGGAAATAAACTTTGTTGACCTTGAACGGCAGCAAAGTGAACTGGTGTGGTGCGCTCTAAGATAGGGCCAAGGTTTGGTTGGTAAAGGGTGCAAACAGAGTGTACATGTGTATCAAAGATACGATTACATCAATAAGTCCTGCGGTGATATAAAGGCACTGGACAATTTATAAATTATGTCCAATAAACTTTTAAACACAAATTATCATATTTATTCTATCATTTTAATGTTAAATAAATGATACGATCCACCGCACAGACTTTCTTTTTTATCTTAAAAAAGATACTTTACTGATTAAATCGTAATATTTGTGAAATGAAATAATATACATTGTTGCAGAAACACTCCACTAAAGAGCATAACTTAAATAATAAATATAGTAATAGAAACATTGAGAAACGCAGAACATATCTTTCTACTAAATAGCATAGTAATCAAATTATGTTTTCAAATAGCCACACAAATAAAATTGATATATTTGCTTATAGCTCAGAAACCATTAGTTTTATAAAAAAATATTTCAAACAAAATTTGTATTTTTAATACTGCTACACCTAACAATGATAAGTTATTTCGTATTTCAAAGAGTTGCGGGGACATGACCAAAATAGGAAACTACTGCGAATGACGGTACCCGCAGTCTCGTGGGAACGTGATGGTTTCCATTTGTTATCTGTAATGTTATACGAGCTTATGTACAAACTTTGATAAACACATTTAGGAGGAATATTAATAAAATCGACTTTTCTCTTTTTGCCCGTCAGTAAACTACCTTTAATTTTAGGGCTATCTAATTCCAAAAACTTCCCGCAGTAAACTTATGTAAACCCTAGATATAATATTTTAACCTAATCGGTAAAGTGGCCAAGATACTGAAACACAGATAGCCGGACTCGCAAAGACCGTTACTTGGGCTCATTTGACTCATGAAAATGTGTCAATAGCAATCAAAATAGCGAAATAGATTATTTCAACTATCACAATACTTTCTCTACCCAAATGGTCACGAGAAAATAAAAACTATAAACATACTGAAACGCACGAATATATTTATTGGTTTTGATTGTTTAGCAGGTCAGTAGTTGGCTCATTTATCTTGTTTAATTTGTTTGGATGTTCAGTAGTTGGATCACTTATCTTGTTTAATTTGTTTAGAT
>CABFOW010010204.1:0-11212 GCA_902141385.1 Timema californicum
ATGTATGTATGTATGTATGTATGTGTGTATGTATGTATGTATGTATGTATGTATGTATGTATGTATGTGTATGTATGTATGTATGTGTATGTATGTATGTATATATATGTATATATGTATGTATATATATATATGTATATATGTATGTATGTATATATATGTATATATGTATGTGTATGTATGTATGTGTATGTATGTATGTATATATATGTATGTATATGTATGTATGTATGTGTATGTATGTATGTATGTATGTGTATGTATGTATATATATATATGTATATATGTATGTATGTATATATATGTATGTATGTATATATGTATGTATATATATGTATATATATGTATGTATGTATGTGTATGTTTGTATGTGTGTATTATTATTATTACTATATTTTCTGTCTTACAACAGGTCCATTCCATTTGCCAGTGAACTTTGACCGCCAATGCACCCTGTCCTCTGCTTCTTCCTTCAGCGCTCAGAATGTTCTTCTTTCCTTCAAGTCATCATGTATTCGAAGCCTTTTCTTCCTAAACTTTTCTTTCCCTCAACCTTGCCCGCTACGAACTCGTGGATGTATCCGATCCAGTTTTCCTTGTACCGAAGTATAACATCCAAGATGGTTATCTTCTCTCACACTCTACCTGGGGATTCTTCGTTTGTCCCCCTGTCTATCCACCTGATCTTCTTAAATCTTCTCCAGCACCACATTTCAAAGCTCTCCAAGTTTGTTTTCCCCCCCATCTTCCTGAAAGTCCAAGTTTCTGATTCATACAGCGTGATGCTCCAAATGTAGCATTTTATCGGTTTTTTCCTCAATTTCAAACGCATCTTGCTAGATAAATATATATAGGCATACACCAAAAATAAAGTTCATTTATTGAACGTCTTTAATACGGGATCGGTCTATAACCGATAGACTGTAGGTTAAAATAACTTCATTTTCAAGAATATCCGGGGGGAGTAAAATAAATATGTATGCATTGACAATGATAGTCATATTTAATTATATATATATATCGCGCGGGGGGTGGGATTAGTGGCGATCCCCCTCCCCCCACCCTCCGGTTCGGCCACAGCTGGTTATCCAAAGATAAATTATCGATGGGATGTTCCCCTCCTCTTTCTACTTTGATGGAGAGTGTGTTAGAAAATTAGCTCAACCTGTATTTATCTCCATTGTTGAGCGATTGATCTTCAAATTAACAAACGTACCGACCCACCTCGGTGCTCGAATGGTCTAACGCGTCACTCTCGCAATGGACTGCATGGTCATTGTCGGACATATTGGGGATCGAGTCTCAGTCAGGCGTATTGGATGTGGCTTTTCCTCAATAGTTTTACACTCTCCATCCACGCAAATATGGGTGCACTTCCTCTAAATTCAACCTTCCTCATCCTTATCACATTAGCGTAATTCTTATATATACATATAGCTTAAATGGGCATTGGGACGCGCTAACTACAGAAAAATATTATGAAATAAAATTATATTTTCTCTAGGGACACCGCCTGACGTTATTAAAGTGGTGGATGTAGGGGACGCTATAAAAGGGAAAAGTTTTTTCAATTATTATATCAACTTTTTTTTTTGGTCAAAATAAATAATCAAATATTGCCTCAGTATGAACATATATTTTAATTTTCTTCACATGCTGACATTAACAGTTGTTGAATATCTGCCAAGGGTGTCCTGGAATTTAATGACAACTTTTTCTATTCATTTAAAATCTTTATCATCTAATGCCGCTATGCTCATGACAGACATTCAACAACTGTTGATATCAACATGTGAAGAAAATTAAACTTTGTTTTTCTATTGGAGAAGTATTTAATTTATGTTGTACAAACAAAATGTTTTGATATAAAAACTGGAAAAACACTGGCCTTAACTCGTGGTCCTTACATCCCCACCGTAATGCTGTGTACTATATACGTTCTTATTGTTTCCTACTTCCCCTGTCTAGAAGTGATCCCGGGACTCCGACAACCTCACCTCTATGAATGTAAATAGAAGCAGGTAAAGTCCCCAGGGCACCGCAGAGGGGATAAGGACCATTCCCCCTTCCCATCTTGCCTCAATTTATTCACGAGATGATGTAAACCTAAAACAAACTATAGTACCTATTATACCCACTTCGTTGGCCGCATGGTCTAAGGCGTCACTCTTGCAATAGACTAGATTGCCGATGACGGCAGATCGGGGTTTGATCCTGGTCAGATATAGTGAGGGTGGTTTTTTTTCTAAATTGTTTTACACTCCACGCAAATGCGGGCACACTTCCTCTGAATTAAATCTTCCTCCTCCCTAGCACATTAGAGTAATTACATAGGTGTATAACCTGAACGGGTAGTAATACGCGATGTTAAAAAAAAAGAGTGTTGGGGGGGAAACCTGATAAAGATTGTTGGATCCAAGTCTGGGGCTCATCGAATACGTGAGAGTTATTCGTATTCATTTAATTAATTTTTCCATTCCTCGAAACCTTGAGGACGCAAAGGACCAAATACCACGTGGCCCGTTGGGCCAAGAACTGATAAACCCTGTGGGAGCAGGTTGGTTCCAGTGGTCCATGGAGGTCACCGGAGTCTCTGTGACGAGACTGATAGACCCTGTGGGAGCAGGTTGGTTCCAGCGGTCCATGGAGGTCACCAGAGTCTCTGTGACGAGACTGATAGACCCTGTGGGAGCAGGTTGGTTCCAGTGGTCCATGGAGGTCACCAGAGTCTCTGTGACGAGACTGTGGGTTATACTTTTTAACTGCGATATTAGGATTTTGATAGTTGATGTAAGTGTTTTGGGGGTAAAGTTCTCGCCTCATAACCGAAGTTCACGGGTTCAAACCTAGCCGAGGCTGATGGATCTTTTCCGTAGCACAACTCCCTTCGGAGAGGAAGTAAAGACCGACGGTGGTCCCATGTCGATTGTGACCATGTGAAATATCCTTTGAAGACATTCGAGATGCCTTTCCGGCCAGATTTGTAGGTCAACGGGAAACTCCCGTGTTTATGCACAGCCTCCAGAGCACCGGATGTAGCGGGCGAGTGATACTAGCCAGTAGAAGTTCGCGCTGTCCAGACCATCAAACTCTACATCAACAATTGGAAAACAACAACAATCATAACATCATACTATATTTTTAGTGCACTTTTATAGATATCGATAAATCTATCAAAAGGGACAGTTATACAGATCACATGGCTTGACGTATGAATACGCTAAAGTAGATCCAGTAACTCTTCTCACATACAGATAAAGTTCTTTCTCTGAAAAATGGGACTATAGCTTTGTTCCGGGATTGGTTTTTCTGACAGCTTTCGTTGCAAATCGGGTGTTGTGCTAAACTATCTCTTTCTCCCCCATTTGTCTTCTCCCCTACCTCGTGTCGACGCGTCAAGAGAAACCTTTATATGTTTGGGAAAGCTATGGAGGAAAATTCAAAGGTTTCTTTTAAAGGAATGTTTTCATCGTGGCTTGAGAACCGCAATTCAATCTTTTGATTCTATTATGGCGACACGCGTCCTTTCCTCGGGAAATGCCGGTGAATGGGGGATCCCATTGACAGAATAAACATTCCCTCTTCCATCCGAGTCAAGCTCCCTTTCCTCTGCGTGAGTTCCTCTCTTTTGTGGAGCATAACGAGGTTCCCTGGTCTTGTTCGAGGTGCAACAAAACATCCTCGTGGTTGGTTGCCAACTTGTGTTTCATTGAAACATATGCCATCTAAATTGTCACTTTTAACATGACAGTTTTAAACGCCTTCATTTTAGGAGTGAGGGATGGTGAAGGTGGCTTTGAACATAGCCACCAGCATTTGCATGGAGAGAATATAGGAAAACTATTGATAAACCACATTTAGAAAACCACCTTCAACGCACCCGACTGAGATTTGAACCCCGGAATTCCCGTCACAAGTCTTCGTCCATTATTTAGCGAGGGTAACGCCCTAGACCGTGTGACCACAGATGCGAGTAATACACGACTTGAAAAATCAGTCTCTTTTTAACGGTAAACCTATATTAAATATTTTATTTATATGTTTTTTGTAAGTGATAAAATAACAGGATTCTGGGGCGCTAAGATAGTGATGCTGTATACTGAGCCTTCTGTGATTCATTAATTCAAATCATTACAGTTCACGAATCATATAGGCTCATACTTACTATTTTATGCTTTTCATGCAGACTACCATTGTAAGGTAAAGTATTGATTGTACGGGGCTGGAATTTAATAAAATATAAATTCATATGAGGTGTACACAATTAACTATTTATAATATGCTTAAAAATAATAAGTTTAAGAGTGATAAAATTACATAAGTTTTAATCACATATAAATACAGTTCTGTTCATACCCGATAATTTGTTTTAATCTTATTTTGTTGTACACAATGTTGTTATTTATACTCAATAAGTTTTTAAATCTCTCAATTCGTTAATTGTATTAATGTGTCCGATTGATAAATGAAAATGTAGATTTGAAATGTATATTTCATGAAAATTCTTGTTTTGATTGTATGTAGCAGAACATAATATGCCCGGCTAAGGCAGGGGCTCAGATAATCCCAAATAATGACACACCCAAGCAAAGCAGAGGCTCAGATAATCCCAAATAATGACACACCCAAGCAAATCAGAGGCTCAGATAATCCCAAATAATGACACACCCAAGCAAAGCAGAGGCTCAGATAATCCCAAATAATGACACACCCAAGCAAAAGCAGAGGCTCACATAATCCCAAATAATGACACACCCAAGCAAAGCAGAGGCTCAGATAATCCCAAATAATGACACACCCAAGCAAAGCAGATGCCGGCTTCCTTGCCTGGTCGATGTTGCTGTAATTGGCTGAGACATTGCTACTTGCCATCTTTTGCACCTTAGCCCCCTTACGCCCTACTATGTTAAATTCCCACCCAAGGTGTTATAAGCTCATAACATTTTAGTAATTCTTATTGGTGAATTACCTTAAATAAGAGTCATATGTGTAGTCCAGTCTCGGGAGTCAACCAATATCCCAGTATACAGATAACAAGCAGCAGTGCAGCTCGAATGGGGGATTGATTGGTATATGAATCTCGACAATCCCATTAGTTCACTCTCATTTCAGAAACATACAGTGCAGTATAAGAAACGTACGTCATGAGAACTATTAGAAAAATTATTATTATTGCTACCGCGTCTTACTACCCGTTTGGGTTATACGCACTTACGCTAATATGTAATGGTAGGGTGATTGTAAGGTGAAATGGAGGACCTACAGTTTAACGTGGAATTCAAGTAAGTAGTAAGACTCGGTGCTAATAATAATAATAATAATAATAATAATAATAATAATAATAAAATACGCACAAGCGGCTTATATATGACCTACCCCTTGCGTCTTGGACCCCTTGTTATAAGTGTCAAAACCAACTAATAGAAAGAGTCCTGGTGACAGGTGTTGTGAAGACTAGCATCCTATTAGGTAGAAGGAGCTAGCGTCACTTGCTTTTTTGGTAAACACTACGGAGTTGATTTTTGAAAGAAAAAATAAGTTTCATGGTGTAATCTATTGACATTAATTCTGAAAAGTGGTGACTTACCATGGATGAAGTCTTAAAAGGATGTTTTACATACAGTTTATTAAAGAAAAATACCTTCATCCATGACTTTTTTAATATATGAGAGGGGTCCATAACAGTATCATTACAGTATGGCCCCTTAACAAACTGAACAGACTTTCTTGTATTTCAAACAAACGTAAAACGAAATCTATTTGTTCTGAAATTTAGTTTTGCGAAGGTGGTTTTAGTTTAATAGACTTTGTAAATATAATCATTATTTATTTTTAAATACACCGAATTTTTCAAACAATTCATTAACCAATTATATTTTTACACTATACAAACTTTTTTTCTGAAAATTATTTTATTTTTGTTGGTTGCAATAACTATCCTAAAAACAAGGATCGAAACAATGGCTGTGTCCCTATATCTCACTGTTTAATGATGGTTGCTATAATTATTTTAATACAAGTTTCTTTAGCTAGCTAAGTACAAAAACTTCACCCCGTGTATATGGGGTATAAAGATAAACGTTATACAGTACATTGCTTATCTTTCAGGCACCAATAAGTTTCATTTTGCCACCATTTTTGTTTCCAATCTCCTTCCACACAAATGCTGGTACACTTCCTCTAATTATAACCTAACTTATACCTAAAACCATTAGTGTAAATAGTACATAAGCGTATAGCTAGAACGGGTAGTAAGACACGGTGCTAAAAAAATGTTCACCTGCCACTATAACGTTCATTTCATTTATTGATTGGAAATATGGGGTACAGAAAGGGTGTGTAGCTTTGTACGCAAATGGATATGATTTTGTAAATATTCTTGGGAGCAATATAGATTTTATTTCTCTTTTTAAAGTTTATGTATGCCATTGTTGATTTAAATTAAAAACCATGATACAAAATACATATACTTCTAGTCACCGTAGCCAGCCGAAAAATCACTTAGGTCAACTTTCTTGCCTATTCAAATCACCGGGCTTGTAGGAAATCCCAACAAAAGTTAAGAAGTTTTGTAATCTTGGTGCTTGCTTAAATCTACAGCTCAATAAAAAATGTAAGACCTGAATTACTTTTTTTAGTATAAAAAGCTTGTACATATTTACCGACTAACTTAAATTTATAGTTGAATATAAATAATCCTATTTTAATTGTATTATTAAAAAAATTACAGGTTAAAAATAAAATCCCGGCTGTTATATTTTAATTTTAGATAACGTCAGGCCCCATGAGTGGCTTTACAGTTAAGTTGACAAGAAAGCCAGTAAAGTTGTAACTCTCAATCTGAAGCGTCCATCTAAGCTGCTTACGTACGGCCACGTTGAACGAACTGCCTAAGCCTACCTCACTTGGCAATAAATCCATACCACGCCACTGGCCATCTCCCTAAATTATTGCCACCCCGTTGACATAACATCTTCAGAGCAGAGCTCGTTGTTTCGTTAGGATATGAATAACATTTTGCAGGTTTCATGCCGGTGAGTAATTATTAACCGTTTCCGGTCGCTTGTTCCTGCCAATCAGGTTATAGATCCAGTGTTCGAGTCCAGGCACTCTCAGCTATTTGTATTAGTATGTATGTCTGTTATCATACCAATGATGCTAATATTTTAATGTGCTCTTTATAAACACAGGAAATGAACTCATTACCAAATAGTTAATTATTTATGGATGGATTAGCTCTTTTCCCCCCAAAAGGTGTAGTGGATTAAACCAAAGCCTCTTGAGCTTTGGGCCGACCTCTCTAAAGCTTAAAGCGCGCCGCGACGCGCCTAAAGGAAATAATTCTTCTCTAGAAACCTCGAGGGTTTCGGCACGGAAACTCCACGCCGCATTTTATTTCCTAAGAAGCAGACAACGGAGATCTCTTCTCGGCGGCGCGGGATAAGCTTTAAACACGTTCACACCAACAGACATGAATGTTGTCCCGTGATGATTTGCAACACAAACTAGATGGATATTTTCAAATTATTTTAGGCCTATATTGTTTTTAAACATCCGTACAGAACAAGAACGTTACACACTCTTCCCATTTGACGAGTTATTTCAAATCAGCAGATGCAGCTGTCTGCTTGTGACTCGTTTTATAGGCTCATGCGCCCTGATAGAGTCGGTTGGAAATTGGGTTGGGTGTCCCAAGCTGATGTCGCAAAGATAAAGGAAAATTGGAGTTATTTCTAATCGCTCCGATCGGATTAGGCTGAAATCTTGTGATTGGTTTAGAGTTCTGCGTTAAGCGGGTATCCATTTGTTGCGTATCAGTG
The DNA here is from genome assembly GCA_902141385.1 of Timema californicum. Taxonomy (NCBI): domain Eukaryota; kingdom Metazoa; phylum Arthropoda; class Insecta; order Phasmatodea; family Timematidae; genus Timema; species Timema californicum. The sequence goes on from CABFOW010010204.1 coordinate 7,821, forward strand.
AAGACGGGAAATCGCTGCGAAGTGTCGTGTCGAATGGGATACAAAGATACGCAACGGGCCCGATGGCCCATTTGTCGGTTTTTCGCCGTCACAAAGGGATGACACGGCACAAGGTTGAAACACATGTGGACGGGCTGCCATTTACCGTGTTGCACGCTCATTCCTGTCGAAAATGCCTGGGGGAACCTTGTGTAGGGATTTAGTTTTAGTTAGTATGGTTTGGTTGCTGTTGTTACTTTATATTTAGCCCAATTGAGTGGCGTAAGGAGAAGTCCATACGGTTTATAGAAACATACATGTAGTATCTTGTTTAGAATCAGCTGGGTGCATCCTAGTGATTTTTTTGTAAAATACACTGACAGACTGGAAATTTAAGTCACCAATAAGCTTGTTCCACCGTACAATGTCCACCTCTCTGCTCGCTCTGCTCTCTGCTCTCTGCTCGTGTTGTATCACTAGATGATACGAAACAAAACAATAGAGAGTGTTGTATCACTAGATGATACGCAACAAAACAATAGAGAGTGTTGTATCACTAGATGATAGGCAACAAAACAATAGACAGTGTTGTATCACTAGATGATAGGCAACAAAACAATAGACAGTGTTGTATCACTAGATGATACGAAACAAAACAATATACAATGTTGTATCACTAGATGATACGAAACAAAACAATATACAATGTTGTATCACTAGATGATACGCAACAAAACAATAGACAGTGTTGTATCACTTGATGATACGAAACAAAACAATAGACAGTGTTGTATCACTAGATGATAGGCAACAAAACAATAGACAGTGTTGTATCACTAGATGATACACAACAAAACAATAGAGAGTGTTGTATCACTAGATGATACGCAACAAAACAATAGACAATGTTGTATCACTAGATGATACGAAACAAAACAATAGACAGTGTTGTATCACTAGATGATACGCAACAAAACAATAGACAGTGTTGTATCACTAGATGATACGCAACAAAACAATAGACAGTGTTGTATCACTAGATGATACGCAACAAAACAATAGACAGTGTTGTATCAGTAGATGATACGCAACAAAACAATAGACAGTGTTGTATCAGTAGATGATACGCAACAAAACAATAGACAGTGTTGTATCAGTAGATGATACGCAACAAAACAATAGACACTGTTGTATCAGTAGATGATACGCAACAAAACAATAGACAGTGTTGTATCAGTAGATGATACGCAACAAAACAATAGACACTGTTGTATCACTAGATGATACGAAACAAAATAATAGACACTGTTGTATCACTAGATGATACGCAACAAAACAATAGACAGTGTTGTATCACTAGATGAAACGCAACCGCGAAACGATACTCAGTGGATTCCCACAGTTACTCATTTATCAAATGAACGAGCGTATTTCGGTTAGAATAGCCGGTTATTCGCCAGGAGAGGGGCGTACATAAGTGCAGCCACGTTCTCTAATCATGCTCTTTAAAGCGATACACCTTAAAACCCAATTTCTAAGATATGTTTTTTGTTTGAATCCTGGTAGAGTCGAAGATTATTGGTCACCACGGGGTGCGAAGGAAGATGAGATACAAGTTAATTCGGAGTTCTCCAAAACTTCGGGCTACGACGCTACTAACCCTTCTCCTGTAAATATAGAGCCGAGTTTATGGGTGAGCGTGCGAGCACCTGACTCCAATTAGTTAGCGTGCAAGGGCACCTGTTCTCCTGGGCGCATCGTAGCGGCACACGTCCACCATGACGTCACATCCGGCCGCCGGAATCGAGCGGAGAGGCCGTGAAATATTATGCGCGATCCGTGTTTCTGGTTCGGGAAACTTGCGGTAAAATACGACGAGTGCAGGGAAGTAGATCTGCGCATTGATAACGTCTGCTACCAGCATCGGCGGGTGTATAGTCTGGTTAGCTGGTGATAAGGAGGTCGGGGTTTAAACCCTGGTCTGGTGTACTGAGCGCTACAGTCATCTCAAATAGAGACGTGTTTACAAACTACACGTTAAAATATTCCACTCGAAACATTTCAAAAATAAGTTTTTATCGACGTCGGCAATCGAATCCGAGATTATTAGATGAACAAGCAAACTCACTGGCGCCTGAGATAAGGTACCAGACCTACATTTGTTAGCACCACGTCGTACTAACCGTTCGGGTTACACTCTTATTTAGTAACTATTGTAATGCCACTAATTTGTTAGGGAGGTTGAGGCTAGAGCATTGGGTAAGTGTAACAGCATTTTCTGCGTGGAGGGAAAGTGTAAATTGCGAGAGTGGCACGTTTTGAGCACGTGGCCTCCGAGGTGGGGATGTCATAAAGCTTCAAGGACATCATCAGTTTATGGTAACGTGGTCCCTGCTGCACTTATAAACACACTAAGCAGTGCCCATAATTTAAACAACATATTCGTTAACACGAATAATTAATAATAATATTGCATGTCTGTGCTACATCACTAGTAGACCAGATTGTGGAAAGATTAGCCAGTACTAATGTACCGTTGCCCAGGGGACGTCCGAATGTACTAATTGTACATCCTTTCCGTGGAGGCTCTTTCCATGTCCCAATAAGATGATGGTGATGATCGTGATGGTGAAAGTGAGCATGAGGGTGTAGAACCAGTGGAAACGTGACTGTTAAGAGTAATTCCCCCCTTCGGGAAAAATACCCAAGGTACCAGCCGAGAAATGAACCCAGGACCCCTAGACTCGAAGCCAGGTACACTGACCACTACACCACGGGGCCGGTTAGCACAAATCATTCATCACACTACACACCCGCATTTCTGATCAAGGCATCAAACTCGTCTTGTTTGGTTTAGCTATTGACGTGGAAGTTGGGGCTCGAATCCCGACCGGGTGTACTATGAACCCCCAAACCCCCTCGCCCCCATAACGGTTACCTACTCTCCACCCACGCAAATATCCCCTACCCCATTAGTGCGTGTATGTGTGAGACAACCGGACGGGTAGTAAGGTGCGGAGCGCAGTCCCCCTAATGAGCAACACCTCAAGGCTCTCTCTCACTCTCGCATGTCATGTGATGATATCGCGAGGTAGCACGAGCTGGTTGGCTATTGATCGTCTCCGCCTGCACGTGACACTATACTACAGCCACCTCGCGTCGCGGCGCTCACTCGAACCGACGCACGTCATTCCAACCGACAGATGGGATCTCACGAGAACAAGGGTTGTTCTAGGCACCGGAGGGGGGTACTCTCTCTACTTTGGACCAATAACAGTTTGTACACGTATTATATAGTTACATGGTACATGTTACATGGGGGGAGTTCTACTGTCTACATAGTTACATGTTACAAGGTGGGAGCTCTATTGTCTACATAGTTACATGTTACATTGGGGGAGCTCTCTTGTCTA
>CABFOW010010206.1:0-11210 GCA_902141385.1 Timema californicum
CTTAAACCTCTTAGGAGAAATGTTTGTACAACAATGATCTATATCCATTTTAGACTCAATAGTCAATATTTACATTTTTTATGGGTCAAAATGATTATAAATGAGGAATTTATTAGCAATGCAATGACATGAAAATGTGCAACACCTGATAATTTTTTTTAACAGGAAGTCGAAATTTTAATACGAATTGTTGACACTTGTGGACTCAATATTGATCTTTTTTTTTATCGGTCCAAACATACAAATGAGGACATTAATTCTTTAAAATAAAATTATAAAATTTAAAACCGTGACTCAAAAAAAGTTTTACATAAGTGAAGTGCAATTTATACTTGGGTTTGCTAGTGTATATTATTTCGTTTCACATATATTACGAGTTTTGAGTAGGCCCTAAATATTTCCATTTCCAAACAATCGAACGAGAAAGTCCGCGTGGAGCTCCGTACCATTTATTTCCTCATATATGGGTAGTGGATCATGTGTACAATCATTCTTTATTTACATAACCATGTAAAATACTATGGCTGTATAGTTGTATATTGGCAAATAAAATATTTCTCTTTGGCTAGAAATATTAAGAGTTCAATTCTTACTTGGGTGGTTTAGTTCAACAGATAGATAGAGAGCGGAGAAATGTGTAGTCTTAAAGTTATCACCGTGGCGTGAAGAAGGAATATATACATTTTGATTCAAATTAAACACCAAATACTAAAAGTATTTTTATAATTGATAACGTTTGACGAGCACACTTTTAACTATAAAGTTGAGTAAGGGCTTATTATACATACCTTTTTTCAATTAAATGTTTAGAATACGTTTGAGTTCAATAATCTAAAGCCATTGGTGCAACGATCCACCAGGAATCTATGAAATTGCGCATAGAAAGGCCAATACGAACACCACACTTGTTCCTTAACTTATTTGACGGTCATATTGTTAACAAAGATCAACAATCGAAGGGGAGGTGGGATTTATAATGTAGTCTCAGAAAAAGAGGAGAAACTTATGACTTGGCTTGCATTCATAAATTTTTCCTGATAGTTAAGGAAATGATTTTTATATAGTCAAAAACTCGATATCTATGCATGTATATGCATATTCGTCTAAATACTCATTGTAATCTGAAATATGCAACAATTTGCACCTTTAAACTGAATAGGTTTGTTAGATGTCACATACAATGTTTTTTGGTAAATCTGGCATATCAACATCAAAGGAAAAATCATTCGTGTATGAAAAATCCACAACCTAGTTAATACTAGTATCATTCATACCAGTGCCACTCTCATATTTGTCAGAGCTATAAGTGAGACTGACACAGATAAAAGTAACAACTCGCTCTAGCCAAAGCCACAAGATATAGTGCTTTGTAAACATTATATCTGACTAGAGTTGGATCATCTTTCACTCAACCTTTCCTTCAATGAATGACTTCGTGGAGAAGATAGCTCCTACTTAGAATGGGTCTAATCAAGTTTGATTTGTAACCTACCTAAGAATAACATTCATAAAAGTTCTCTTCTCACTCACTCTGCTTAGGACTTGTTTATTTGTCAACCTTTCTGTTCACCTGATCTTCTCAAGTATTCTTCAGCACCCCATTTTGAAGCTTTACAAGCATTTCCCTCCATATTTCTAAGAGTCAAACTTTCTGCTACAAATGTAGTAAGAATTTCGTCAGTTTCTTTATCAGTTCCAAGCTCAGCTTGATCATCAGCATTAACCTCTTCTTGGGTCAAAATTAAAAATAAATATAACTGGTTAAAATAATAATAATGTAAAATCAGTGTTTAGCTTCATTTTGTCCATACAACTTTGGCAATGGCTTGATAACTTGGTTTGTGTAATATTCAGGTCTTTGGACGTGTAGCGCTGCAAGCATAACTTACAAAATACCCACTGGGATTGTCCATTCTCTTTTGAGACATATTACTCGCATTCGTGAAGTCACTATATAAGCAATGTATTTATGATTATAGAATTCCTCGGTGGTCTTGGGGTGAAGTGCTCGCCTCAGGAGCAGATGGTCATGGGTTTAAGCCCAGCGGGGTTGATGGTTTTTTCTTGAGCGATAAAACAAGAGTACAACTTTCTTCGGAGGGGAAGTAAAGCCATCCGTCCCATGCCAATTGTGGCATGTAAAAGAAACCTGGGAAGTATGTGAAAATACCTCTCCCAGCAAAATTGGCAGGCCCTTTCGCTCTCGCTCATAGAAATTCTCGCGTGCTGACATAATCATATGGTTCAGAAATGCATAATAGGTACCTCAAATAATAATAATAATATAATAATGATAATAACTATCATTATAAAAACAAGTTTGGCCTCATCACTCTCGTATGGTTTGCTTTGCTGGTAGCGTGAAGGTCCGTAGTTCAATTCCAGCTGGGTGTATGGTGGGAAAGAGGGGAGAGTTTTCCTATTTTTCCTTATACATCCACGTAAACGAGGATACATTTAATCTAATTTATACCTTCTTCACTAGAGAATAGCCCTAACGAATAGTAAAAAGCAGTAAGAAAAAAAAGGTTAATTCATTTTTTGATTTAAACGCTTGTAAGGTATCAAGGAATTACGACAGTTTCAGAGATTTTAAAAAAAATGGGGTAAAACCTTTCAAAATGTGGGACACTACTGGCTTTGAGAATACTTGATAGCATTTTAAAGATACCCTTTAGTCTAAGTTCGGATTTACCTTTTAAATAGCCCCTTTGGGGACCGTATGGCAGAACGCGCTAATCTCGTGTTGGAATAGACTACCGATGATGGGAAGATCAAGGTTCGGATCTAGGTCGAGTGTACTGAAGGTGATTTTTTTACAAAATGGTTTTATACTCTCACTCCACGCAAATAAAGGTACACTTCCATAAATACAGCCTTCCTAATCCATAACGCCTCTAGCGTATTTAGTACATGTGTATGACTTGAACGGGTAGTAAGATGCGGTGCTAAAAAACTTTATAAAATGTTATCAATTTTATTTACTAAACACCCACCAAGGGAAATTGGCATAAAATTTCATAAAGGTAGCACGAGTACCAACTCTTAAGAGTCCAGACACAAAATATCATAAAGGCAGCACGAGTACCAACTCTTAAGAGTCCAGACACAAAATATCATAAAGGCAGCACGAGTACCAACTCTTAAGAGTCCAGACAAAAAATATCATAAAGGCAGCACGAGTACCAACTCTTAAGAGTCCAGACACAAAATGTCATAAAGGCAGCACGAGTACCAACTCTTAAGAGTCCAGACAAAAAATATCATAAAGGCAGCACGAGTACCAACACTTATTAAAGAGTCCAGACACAAAAATAACAGATTTGACTAAACCTGAATGTGTTTGTTTTCCAATCAAACGAATAAGAAACCATCTACTGTAGTGTAACGCCTCAGCTCAGTCGGCAACGTGTCTCTTTTGTGAGCTAGGGCCCCGGGTTCAATTCACAGTTACTTGTTTGGGTAGCCGTATGGTCTTTGCTATAACTCTCGCATTGGACTAGACTACCGGTGACAGGGTTCAAATACCGCTTGAGTGTAGTGAGTTTTTTTTATCTAAATGGTTTTACACTCTACCACTAAGCAAATATGGGTACACTTCCACTAAGTTCAAGCGTACTCATCCCTAACTCACTTGAGTAATTAATACATAAGCGTACAACCTGCGCAGGCAATAAGATGTGGTTTTAAATAAATTCACAGTGATAAATTATTGAAATTGGGGCTTACTTTTACGCAGAGATAAATTTACGGCTCGTGGGCTGGATATTGCTTCTGTTCTAGGTTTAATTTAGTACCTAAGTTGTGGGCTGACATAATCAGTCAGTTCAGAAAGTGAGCTTTAACTACCTCAAATAATAAAATAAAATAAATAAAAAGCAATGTAGACAATGATTCTGATTTCTACATAAATCGGTACAAATTTAACAATATATTGGTGGATATAATAAATACAATTTAAAAGTAGAGAATAATCTAAGTTTATAAGTAAAATTGAAGTAATAAGATTTATTAAGGTTAATTTCGAATCACAGCTTTGATTCTCATATAACGACTATTATAATTCAATGCAAAGTTTTTTTATTAATGAAACCAAACTAAACTAATACATCACTTTGATACATGTTTGCTGACAGTAATAAACATTGTCTTCAAAGTGAATAAATTTGTTAATTTACTAAGACAGTGATGAAGGTTATTTCCATTTGCTTATTTAAAAAATAGTAATTGTTTTTCTCTAATGGAAATATTATGGTAAAAAGATGTTGAAAACTACCTTAATTTATATTGATAATTTATATGGTACTATTGAGTGGATCACGTCAATACTAATTAATACTTGGTTATTTTGAAATAAAATTTATTATTTATTTAAGGTCTTTAACATGCACCTTTTAAACCATTAAACGATTATATCGATAATTTTTATGAGCTAGTCTGAAAGTACCTATCAATTTTTCCGGGAAAGGTATTTTCACATACATTAATGGGCTCTTTTATCTGCCACTATTGACATAGAACTGATGGCTTTACTTCCCCTCCGAAGAAAGTTGTGCTACGGATTATTATCACTCAGTAAAAATATATTGACCCCGACTGGGTTTGAACCCACGAATATTGGGTCTTGAGAGCACTTTACCTCAAGACCACCGANTAATGTTTATGGTTTGACTAACTGCTGGTATAAACTTGTTGGGGCAAGTGTGTAGGTAAGATAGGGGGGGGGGGCGAAGGGTCTGCCGGCAGAGGGGCAGGAGGGACGTTAAAATCAATACCCCTCATGCGAGGAAAGGTCTGTGGACCAAGGAGTCTGCGTGCAGGTGAGATGGAAACAGGTTACAGGAGCTTTCTCAGAACACATCACATTACAGCCTATAAATACATTTTCATGGTCAGCGACGTTCCCTATCATATCAATTGACTATATATCGCATCTGTGGACATGAGGACAAAATGTAAACCTCATCTATTTGGTTTTCTTATGGTGGCGAGTTTGGGGTTCGAATTCAGTTTGGATTTGTTAAGGATGTTATTTTATTAAAGGTTTTACACTATCTCTCCTCACAAATACGGGTACATTTCCTCTAAGTGCTACTTTCCTATAACATACACCTTTGATATAGTTAAATTTGGATATTTCAGAAGGGTAGACAGACGCAATGCAAAAAACAACAAAACAATCGAGATAAAGCAACCCCAAGGTTTGTTGTGTTAACCCTTGTCTTTGAATTTTGAGATGTTAATACTCCGCACCTACATAAAGTCTACAAGATATATACACGATATCTCCACGATGTCCACACAATTTCGACAATATATATAAGCGATATCTCCACGATGTCTACACAATGTCTACAAGATATATACGTGATATCTCCACGATGTCTACACAATATCAACACAATGTCTACATGATATATAAGCGATATCTCCACGATGTCTACACAATATCAACACAATATCTACAAGATATATACGCAATCTCTCAACGATATCTCCACGATATCGACACAATATCTACAAGATGTATACGCGATACCTCCACGATGTCTACACAATGTCTACAAGATAATATAAGTGATATCTCCACGATGTCTACACAATATCAACACAATGTCTATAGGATATATACGTGATATCTCCACGATGTCTACACAATATCAACACAATCTCTACAAGATATATACGCAATCTCTCAACGATATCTCCACGATGTCTACACGATATCAACACAATGTCTACACGATATATACGTGATATCTCCATGATGTCTACACAATATCAACACAATGTCTACATGATATATACGCGATATCTCCACGATGTCTACACGTTATCAACACAATGTCTACATGAAATATACGCGATATCTCCACGATGTCTACACAATGTCTACAAGATATATACGCAATATCTCAACGATATCTCCACGATATCGACAAAATATCTACAAGATGTATACGCGATATCTCCACGATGTCTAAACAATGTCTACAAGATATATACGTGATATCTCCGCGATGTCTACACAATATCAAAACAACGTCTACACGATATCCACACAATGTGTACAAGATGTATACGCGATATCTTCACGATATCTACATGATATCAACACAACGTCTACACGTACCCACAATGAGATGATGTGATGATAGTGATTATGAAGGTGGGGAGACAGGAGTGTTCTTAAACCTAATACCCTACCAGCCCCTGTTGACCTTTGGTATAATTTCCCTTTCGGGAAAAATACCCTAGGTACCAGCTGGGAACCAAATTAGATTTGTAGCGAGGTGCACTGACCACTATACTACGAGGTCAGATCATATTATATTAATACGTAAAACGTCCTAATTAATAGACACAGTTGATTTATTGAGGGTTTAGTCAGCTTACTTTGTAACTTGATGCTAGATTTAGTGATAAATAAAGTAAGTTTTATAAACCTTCCCTACGAAAGTTTCATACAAAATATTAGTGTTCAAACAGACCAATAAATTGTAAAATAAACATAATCTCTTTATTTTACAAAACCTTAGCTCCGACCCATAATAATTTATTCTTCAATAAAGTGAACGTAATCGTAAAACATTTTGAAAGTAGATTTTCTACTGTAGTGAAAAAAAATATAGAAATACCTTTTCACATCCGATAACAAACACTTCTGACACTCTGTTGTCTGAACTTAGATAATTTGACTCAAAGTTGAACTCGAAGGAAAAAGCTTCAAGCTATTTTAAGAAGGGCAAAGATAACACAGTTATAACTCTCACTTCACTTTTATCATCTCAATGAAAATGAACACGCATATTTTCTTTGGTAACTGAAGTGTTATTTCAAACATTAGTTAGCTTTTATTTTTTTTTATTTTTGTGAGACAATATACGATCTATTGAATCTTAGTTTAACGTTGGCTATTTGTGTTTTTTTAATAATTACAATTAAAACAATTTTTCATAAAATTAATGTGAAACAAAACCTGAACTTAGTAATCCATAATGAGGTATTGAATGGGGCTTTTAAGTTAGTCAAACTCAGGGAACATAAAAAGAAACGGAACACTTATTCTTAAAATATATTTAGGTTCCACGTGACTAGGTCATACATCTATCTCCGTAAAATATTTGTTTGTCTTGCGCATCAAGAAAACGGTTTTTGTCTGTGATCAGTCCAGTAATGGCTTCCATAGACTGTTTATTTATATCTTATAGTGGCATTTTTAGTTTCTCCTGATACTTCGTAGAGAAAGTATTTTGAATACATTTAAAAAAAATCGAAATCAAGATTTTGATTAACGTCGACGTTTCATGACCCCCTGAAACAAAAGAGATGGTTTTTGTAATGCCATCTGTACTTCAGGCTAAAGCCGAAACTATTTACCGATTGGGCTAAAACTTGATATTCAGTGTTATCATAAGGTCCCTCAGAGCGATTTTTGGAATTAGATATCCAACCCCAAATTTAAGGATAGTTCACTGAATGGCAAAAAAAGAAAAGTTGATTTTCTCCAAAGTCGCTTGAACGATTTTGATTAAAGATTATATATGGACACTGTTTATCATTAAAAACAAGAAGTCAATTATCATTTTCTTGTGAAATTGACTGGTTACTTTACACGAGGGAAATTTTCTCATTTTGATTATTTCTCCGCAACTATTCAAGATAAGAAATAATTTAGCACTGTAAAATTGTTGTACTAATAAAAATGTATTTGAAATGTATTTTATAAAACTATAAATAATTTCTGAGCTATAAGTAAACATATTTACTTTGTATTCAAGTCTGACAATACATTTTATTCTTATGCTCTTTGGTGGGCAAGGAGGATTCTCTTTTCTCATTTTTTCCCCGTAATAGTGTTCCTGGTTCCTAATGCCATAAAGTAAAAGTGTATGTTTTTATTTATGATCTTTGTTGTAGTATTTTTTACAACAATGTTTAGACCTATTATCTCGTTTCATAAATATAATAATTTTTGGTAAATGTCTAGTTTAAGATTATATATTTATTTTGATGCTTAATGTACGCTATAAGAATAAAGCTAATCATATTTTTCCGTGCCTCTTTCTATTTATAAACAATGGTTTTCATGTGGCCAATTCCACACATTATTTATAATGCTGACGATTCACTCAGGAAGAGTTGAAGCCATACAACCATTAGTATTTTAATGCACAATTTTAACAAGTGTATAATTACTATAAGTTATAAATAGTGATTCATTGGTTGAAATAATTTCAGTCACCGAGCTATAAGGGGTTAGTTAAACTTGATATTTTATGTTTTATTGCGTACCATTGTTTAGGTAAGGTAGTTAATGTATGGGGTGGAATTTAGTATAACTAGACATTCATATGAAGGGTACACAATACAATATTTATTATATTAGTAATATTATTTTAGTATAGAAATATGTAATATATCACTTGCTTGATTACTTACTTACACAATGACATTATTAACTCAATATTATTAATAGTGCTTCATGGGTCCGTACCATCCACGGTCCAACACGTACTCAGGTTGCTGATAGAGGATACGGCCTTCAAATATCAGGGGCAACTGTGAATGTATTGAATAAGCAGTCATGGGCAGCCGATAGGGGTAGTCTCTCATAACAGGGGTTGGTCGTGGACGTGATGAACTCTCACACTAAAAATATAATCCCATCAAGATAGACCCAAAAGTTGGCCATGGTTGTTCCTAGGGTAGAATATTCCGGTTATAAAATAGCCCCCCATTCGGATCTCCGGGTGGGAACTACAGGGAAAGCATGGAATAGTAAAGCTAGGAAAGAATTTAAGATTGGAACGTGGAATGTTAGGAGCTTATATGTGCCAGGGGTGCTACAATCAATTATAGATGAATTAGGTAGGTTTGGATTAAATATTGTGGCTATAAAAGAGGTTATAGAGTAGAGTAGATTCAGACGAATATATTTTTATTCATGGAAGAATAGACACACATAATTTAGGCACAAGCTTTCTCATACGCAGAAAGAGCATGTCAGCAGTTTAGCATATAAAGTTAATCAACAATAGTATGTCAAGTCTAGTGGTAGCAGGAGGGTGGCATAATACGGCCATCATCAATATGCATGAGCCAACAGAAGACAAAGATGACCTAGTAAAGGATCGTTCCTACGATGAGCTATAACACTTGTTTGAACAGGTCCCAAACTATCACATCAAAATTGTAATAGGTGACTTTAATGCAAATATAGGTAAGAAATAATTCTCAAGTCCTACATTAGGAAAGAAAAACTTACATGATATTAGTAATGATAATGGAATAAATTTGATAAATTTTGTCACTTAAAAAAAATTATCGTGAAAAGTATTTGATCCCAGCATAGGGATATTCTTAAATTTACTTAGTCCTCCCCAGATGGGAATACACATAATCAAATAGATCACTTGCTGATAGAAAGGAGTCGTAAAACAAGTTTACTGGATGTACAGGTTCTCAGATTACAAATCAGACCACTACTTGGTAGTAATAAAACTTAGAAAACGTATGTTAGGAATAAAAAAGGGATATCAGGCGGGCAAGTTAGAAATATGTAATTTAGAAAAACGGATGGAATGTAGGAATGTATACCAAATTGAAACTTTAAATAGGTTTGCTGCACCAAAGTACTCAAAGGATGATGAGGTAAGTATTAATCCAGAGAAACAGTGGGAAATGGTCAGGAATAATATTATAAATGCAGCATAAAGTAGTGTAGGTCTATGAAAAAAGTGTAGGAAGAAACTATGGTTTGTTTGGTGAAGAATTTTCATAATTAATAGAGGAGAGAAGGAAAACCAAATTACATTGATTAGAAAGTCTTAGTGAGTTGAGCTTAGACACATTTAGCAATGCATAAGGAAGACCAATTCAATATTCAGAAACCAAATGAGAGTGTTTAAAGTGTAAGCTTAGCGAGTTAGAACAACAAGCAAAAGTAAAAATATCAGGAAACTTTATTTAGGCCTTACCAGACATAGTAAAGGTTATCAGGCTATGGCCAATTTAGTGAAAGATGGGAATGGTTATTTTATGAAAGAGACGAGCGATGTTTTGAGTAGAAGGAAAGACCACTTCACGTGTATTTTGAATGTTCATGAAGGATTGTAAAGGGGTGAGATTATCGGAATTCATACTACTGAACCACGAGCAAAATATTAGTGAAGTCATATAAGCTACTAGGAAGTTAAAGAACCATAAAGCTCTAGCTATAGATTATATTCCATCAGAGTTAATAAAGGAAGGTGGGGAGATGTTAGTAATGACAATTCATAAAATGCAATGTTCCATATGGAACCATGAACTATTATCATAAAAATAAGTGATATAGTGGTTATACAGAGTGATACTACATAGTGATAAAGTGGCTATACAGAGTGATACTACATAGTGATAGAGGGTCTATACAGAGTAATACAAAGTAGTGATAGAAGATATGAAGAAACCCATTAATCTAATTTAGCTATGTTTAATTGGAGAATCAAGTATTTACATATGTGGTTTTCCTACTTTATGTTGCATATTATATAAATTTTTCTGTTTTTAAATAATAGATTATATTTTAACTGGGGGCCCATTCTCATATTTAAATTCTAAAAGCGGCCCTTCATCCAAATAAAGATAAAAAACAATGTGTGGATTTTGATGTTTCTGGAGGGATGGTATATATTATATCAAGGTAAAACTGAAAGGAAATGAGGTTTTATTTGCTTGTATCGTGAAATGTTGAAAATCGTTTACAAACAAACGTTCCACCATAAAGATTCTAACCATCGTCTCCTCTTCACTGATAATCCAGTCTACTGTAAGAATGACACCTTTGACCGTGTGCCTGATCTAATACAATTAAGGTGAGTGTAGGAAACGCGAGAAAAATGATTTGTTTTCACAGTTTTTATAAAAAAAACTACTTTTGGTTAAACTAAATTAAACATTGCTCCTAAACAAACATAGAGTTTAATTGTCTCCACATGGTGACATCAAAAGTTGTTTAGTATCTGTCATGAGCATAAGAGTATTAGATAAGAAACCTTTTAAATGAAAAGAAAAATATTTTCATGAAATTCCAGAACACACTATGCAGATATTTAACAACGGTTGAATTCACCTTGTGAAGAAAACTAAACTCTATGTTCAGTAGCGGATCTAGGTTTGAGGACGCCCTAGGCCCGAGACGATATGGCGCCCTTTTTTTTTTGTAA
>CABFOW010010207.1:0-11210 GCA_902141385.1 Timema californicum
ATAGAAAGGGATAGTGTGTAATGAGGTGGACTGGATAGAAAGGGATAGTGTGTAATGATGTGGACTGGATAGAAAGGGATAGGGTGTAATGAGGTGGACTGGATAGAACTAACTCAAGAAAGAGATAGGGTGTAATGAGGTGGACTGGATAGAACTAACTCAAGATAGGGATAGGTGGCGTACTTTTGTAAGTGTGACAATGAACTTTCGAGTTACTTATGTAATTATATTATGATATTAGACGGATCTATCAGTAATAATAAAATATTGCAAACATTTGTCCAGTAAAAATTTTTTAAATTATTTAAGCATATAAAGTTTTATCATTAAGTTCACAATAGTCTTTTTTAGGATGTAAACACTTAACAAAAACAGTTAAAAATTTGATCTTTGGCTTAGGTACTTATTTAATATATTACTTTGAATGGTAGAAGTGGACTTGTGTGCCCATAATAGATTAGAATAACTTTGTTTAGAAATAACGCACAAGAGTGGTGGTAATCTTGTTGGTTGTCTTAGGTTTGCGATAGTTTGCTCAACATCGGGCCATGTGGAAACATATCCATGGGGGAGCCCGCATTCCTCTCTGAAGAGTTTTCAACCAATGAAGACCCTGATATCGAACTGTTTACAACATCAGGCTATGGGAAAAATGGGGCTCTGTGTGTTCTTCAACGCTCCATTAGACCACAGGTTTGAACCATCTTACTAATGTTGTTCTAATGAGTCAAATAGGTACTAAAACTCATGGCTGTCCATCTTGTTGTTCTCCCTGCACTTGTTTCAGACGAGCCCTAGTAACTTCATATACTCCACAATACTTCACTACCTTTGTCTAAGTTGAGATTGTCCTTGAAGTTGTCTGCTCTGTATTCCCAACACCACTTTATCTCAAATCGTCGAATCTCTGCTTTCAACATCAATAAAGTCACTATTAGGATTAATAGGCCATGAAACGAAATCACACACGCATTGACATAGTGTAAACAGTGTATTTAATATAACTTACGACAGAAACAACTGACCAGTAAAAAGACCAACGAACTACTAGCAGTAAGATATAAAGATAGCCAACATAACACAAACTTTGCAGAGTTGCCAATACAACCATATCAATAGTCACATGTTTTTGATAACCTCTTCAAATCAGATAGAAAACTATCAAAGAGTTCATTTACTTCTCGCTTCCCACTGTAAAAGACAAATCTCTCATATAACCGCATTCCTTTCAAGTTTGATTATTATATCCTCATGATCTTTTTCTGCTCTTCAGTTAATTTAAGAGTATTGTATTCCTCTAGGCCCTATTATACCATGATATTTCACAACAAAGCCACTTTAACCTGTACATCTATTGAATCTTTATCACCGTTTGAATTTTCGAAAGTTTTCAGCTATATTACCTTCTAAAGACAGTCTTACATCCATTTCTTTACGTTTCCATTGTAGTAACTTTGTTGAACGTTCAATCTCATATGTTTGAGATTTACAATTATCACAATCATACCACAACAGTTATTATCCGCGTCTAATGCGCCATGTTGTATTGTATTTCAAGGTTTTTGTGGTGTATAAGTCTATTTATTATGGAGTTACTTTATTCAATGCTAAGACAATTCTCAACAGTTATGACAGTTCACAGAAACTACATAGAATATAAACCTTACTTAACTAAGATAATTTTTCACGATAAGCAATTCTTATATAAGCTTTTGATACTATAGGTGAGATGGGACATGGCTGGTGTCGCCATCTTTTGTTCATACACTAGTCATATCATACTGTTTATTGTAAGTTTAGTGTTTGTTGTATTATGTTGTATATTTAATGTCTTTTATATGTTTAGTGTTTGTTGTATGCTCACTGTCTGCTGAATGTAGATAGGTCACGATACCCGTTTTTATCGATTCCGATGCTTGCTTTTGATTCTCAAGCTCAACCTCGATTTTTTGATTCTTGACTCCGATTTTGAACATTTCCTTTTTCATTATTTTTCCAAGTATTATTGTATTTAAAACCCAAGTGCCTGATAACCCTACTCCCCCCTCGATACGAAACTTGGACTCGACCTACAACACATGTCGTTTGAAACACTCTCACAATCTTATAGATACTTACTAAACACACTAAAAACCTTCTAAACTGAAAATCAAAATCAAAATTCGAAAAACTCGAAGTTAATACAAGAAATAGCAGATTTTATAACGGAAACAATAACACATTTCACACGTTACACAAATGTAAAGTGTTCAGCCATACGTGATTATACGCACGTTAGCTCACCAGGAATTAGTGATGAAGTTTTGGCAATGATATATTGGTATATTTAATATATCGGGCTCCGCTCTAAATCTATTGAATTAAAATAAATATAATGATGTTTGCCTTATTTTTATTATCTAGGTCAATTTTTGTTTTATTTTTATTAAATTTGTCAGTTTCAAAGAGCTAAATAAAACATTAAATATTGAAAAGCGACGGAGAATATAATTACAGGAGAGCGGCCATTTTAATTTGATAGAAATAGTGTAGCTTTCAATATAACCGTTGTGATATATCAATTAATGAGGATATATTGATATATCACAGAAAATTGCCATCCCTGTCTACATATTATATGTATCAATTGTTTGTTGAGAGTCAATTAATGTATTCTAACAATCTCACCTAACTTTTACTTAAAAAACAAAGTGTGTCAAAGCTGTTAAGTTTTTATCTCTTATTACTGTCATAATGTCAGGTCGGTTTTTTTTGAGACCATTTATTTTTCATATAAAACACCTCAGAATGTTAGGGTCGTATTATATTCGGGCCAATAAGGTATATTTACAATTTGCCGGCATTTAAGTGAAACATTAATTAAATTAATATGAGAGTTAATCAATTATTACCTTTTCTGAATGTTGCCGTTTTGTTAAGAGCTAAGAATCGAAGTAGCGAGAATGATAATATTAAGAGTGTTTCTCGATTCTTTGGATAACAGTAAGAATCAAGGGTGTTGGCTTCAATCGTATGTTGAGTGTCTGTTGTTTGTTCACTGTCTGTCGTATGTTCAGTGTCTGTTGTTTGTTGAGTGTCTGTTGTTTGTTGAGTGTCTGTTGTTTGTTGAGTGTCTGTCGTGTGTTCACTGTCTGTTGTTTGTTGAGGTGGTGACCACGTTTGAGCTGCCCGGCTGTGTGGACATGTGGACCGTGATAGGAGGCAAAGAACCAGTGGATGACGCTAGTAGTGGAGAGCACGAGTATACTCACTCATTCATGATCCTCAGTCAACACGAGTCCACCATGGTGCGTACCAAACCCTTTTATTCTATGGTGATTATCTTATATCAACCAGGCAACTCACGTGTTGTCATTCACTTTATAGACTGCTTGAACATCTCAACAAGCAAACATAAACTGTTAGATACTCGAGACAACGGTGGACTTGCCTGGTAATTGTACAGGGATTCCTTGCTTTGCACCACAAACTTAATAAACAACAATCAAAGTACCTCTGATCTCTGAACACCCATCACCTCGACATGTCCGATATGGCTTTCAGCACCCGACTTCAACGCCTGTGGACATTTTGGGGCCAAAGAAGGGGGGGGGAGACATATCAGACAAGGGCAGGCTGTCTTTAAAATAGCAAAAACAGTATACACTTTTTTCACCAGCAATAAATGTATGTTTTCAGATCAAACATTTTGGTTTGTGTTGCCTTGATTAGATTGTATTATTATTATTATTATTAGCACCGCGTCTTACTACCCGTTCGGGTTATACGCACTTACGCTAATGTGTAATGGTAAAACGTGGAATCCGAACCACGGTGGAGGCCTGGCATTCCCCACATTCACAAGATGTCTTGTCAGAGGTGAAGGAAGGGATTAGATTGTAAACTGTATATAAAAGATATATATTTTTTAGAAAACCATAATATTTTATGACTTTACTTTTTTTTGTGACCATGTCCCAGTCCCGTGAATGACGGATAATCGGGGGCCCACTGTATGTGTTGTAATAGTTACATGGTATCTTTGGGAACAAAAATAAACCATGAGTGGGAAAAATAGTTGACTAGCCCGTTCCAAATTCGTATTTTATAATTTAAATATGGGAAAGAAGTTAGGAGCATAGTTTATATCATATTGGATTAGTTGGGAAACAGATACATTAGCATATTTGAAGCAATACCATCAAATACAGTTTTTATTAGATAACAGCAGCATTAGAGTCAGGGAAATACACAATATCTGGTAAGCAAATATTCAACTATGCTAAAAATTATTTAACTCTTCTCAGCTCCGATGTTTATTTATTATGGAACATTGGTTTGAAGTATGCTCCTATCTAAGTTATACTTTGGATCGTTGGATGAGTGTTAGTACCTATCTATCTTTTTTGAAGCTCACCCTCACCAAGTGGATATGTCAATATGTTGCAGATCCTTAAAACCGGCCAGGAGATAAATGAAGTGGATCATTCAGGATTCTCAACTCAAGGTCCTACAGTGTATGCCGGTAACTTGGGCTACAACAGATTCATCATCCAGGTAAACTACAATATGTTTTCCAGACAGTTTCATTCACAAGGCTTGGAAATAGAAGTGGTAATTAGCTATAATAATACTGATGATGATGATGATATTAACGACAACAACTACTTGGCACCGAACTTACATTTAGGAACTATTTACACTAATGGGTGAGAAATTGGGAAGGTTGTATATAGAGGAAGTGAACCCGCATCTGTGTAGAGGGAACAGGGAATCCATTTAGTACAAACCACAAGTTCACCTGAGCAAGATTCGAACCTCGTCTCCCCATTCTCGGCAGTCTAGCTCAACACGAAACCAGCACGTCAGCTAAGTCATTGAGGATGTAAACTGTTTTCGTCAAGCAATAATAAAAAAAACCTTATGGATTTATTTATACACTAAATTCCTTAACATTCGATTATAGAACGAGTATTGATCCAAGATATGGAAGGCAGGAGTAGGGTTAAATTTGCCAGCTATTCACGGGAAGGAGGAGGGTTATACTTGCTAGCTATTCATGGGAAGGAGGAGGGTTATATTTGCTAGCTATTCACGGGAAGGAGGAGGGTTATATTTGCTAGCTATTCACGGGAAGGAGGAGGGTTATATTTGCTAGCTATTCACGGGAAGGAGGAGGGTTATATTTGCTAGCTATTCACGGGAAGGAGGAGGGTTATATTTGCTAGCTATTCACGGGAAGGAGGAGGGTTATATTTGCTAGCTATTCACGGGAAGGAGGAGGGTTATATTTGCTAGCTATTCACGGGAAGGAGGAGGGTTATATTTGCTAGCTATTCACGGGAAGGAGGAGGGTTATATTTGCTAGCTATTCACGGGAAGGAGGAGGGTTATATTTGCTAGCTATTCACGGGAAGGAGGAGGGTTATATTTGCTAGCTATTCACGGGAAGGAGGAGGGTTATATTTGCTAGCTATTCACGGGAAGGAGGAGGGTTATATTTGCTAGCTATTCACGGGAANAATCAATAAGGTAAAATTAGCATTTGACTTTCAACAGGATACGAATGGAATTATAATTATAAAACAAATTGATGGGATTGTGACTGAGGCGGTAGAGAAATTGGATTTAAAAAAATAAAGATTTTGTAGAAAAAATCAAATGACAAATCTAGGGGAAGTTGGTAACTAACACAGTACTACCAACCTATTTGAACCAAACCGAGATTTAATCAAAGACCACCATCCAAACCGAGATAAAACCAAAAACTACCATCAAAACCGAAGTCAAACCAAAAAACACTACCCAAACCAAGATTGAACCAAAAATCACCATCCAAACTGAGAGCGAACCAAAGACTACCATCCAACCCAAGATCAAAACAAAAGTCTTCGATCCAGAAAGTAGTCAAAAAGGCATTTAAATTTCGGATCGTTTGGATGTAAAAAAATTAACAGTAAAAATAAAAATAAAAATTTAATTTTTAGAAAAGAAATATAAGGGTACCTATAATTACAACTATGTAACTGCAATTAGTATGTGACTAATTATTATGTAACTGTAAATATTAATAATATGTAAGATTCAATCCAACTTTAGCCATGGTAAGTAATATTCAAAATAGAAATTGTAAGCAAACATTCAAAAACAGATTCAACGAAATGGAATGGAAAATAGGGCGTGCTTGTTAACACGCACAATGTTCCCTACGTCTCCAAAACAAGTCTTCAGGTAAACATCTATTGTCTGAAAGGTTAGGTTCAAGGACATTTACTAGGAAACACAACGAAGAAACAAAAATAAAATTATTATTTTTAGTACAAGTCAAACCTGGTATAACAAACACAAAATCTTTGTCTAAAAATATATATTTCATCAAATTATATTGATCTCGTTTAAATTTAACATAGTTAATCACAGAAAATTCTGTAGATATAATAGGAGAACAAATAGATGAGAGAAGGAGAGAACATGGTCCCTTGGAAGCATGCGATAGAAAGTTAGGTGAGGAGTAACGTTAAGTTCTGTCAACTGGAGAGTGAGTGAAAGCACGCGAGGAGACATTAAAGTGTGAGCAAATTCTGAAGGAATATTTTTGTTAATTGTATATTAATATTTAGGTAAAAATTTATTAATCCAAGTTAAGATAAAATTATGCCAATAGAGCAATTTTGAGTTTTATAAGAATTTAAATAGTTTCAGTTTAAGAGAAATTTTAGATGTTTGGCTAATTAGTTAGGTAATTAGGATAAAACTTAATTATTAGACTATCTTGGATATCAGAATAGTATATCTTTTCACAAATGGGGAATTTTATTAGTGACAGTTAAGATACAGATCTCAATATTTATGTGGAGGGTCATTTTAATTTAATTAATTACATTTTATAAACTCTATAAGGTATTGGTTAAGAAATTAATGGAATCACAGAGTGAGCTGATAGGTAAAATTTAAGATATCTAAAGAATTTAGATATGCACTTATCACAGTAAGTTAAGAAGAGTGGGAACATGAAAGGCCTCTTCTGTCTTGTTTTAAAGCATTTAAAGATAGGAGTTAAGGTGTATTGGTTGAGGAGTTAAGGTGTATTGGTTGAGGAGTTAAGGTGTATTCAGATATGGACTTAGCGATGTGGAAGCCATGCTTCAATTTTAATTAGTACTGGTGAGCCAAGGAACCACCAAGGATCAGATAGTAGGTATTATCAAATATAGTGCTAGCCAGGGCAGCCTATGAGTGATGTCAGTAATTAATGAGGCCAGGCCTATGTTTTCCACCAATATATGTAATCAGTATCAAATGGTAAATCTGAATTAAAATTGGCATATATTAAGAAAATTATTAAGAAGTTTAAAAGGTTATCTGTGATTGCGTGATGTAACGGCTAATACTAATGTAGTAACACGCTTTGTTAGAGCTAATTAGGGTGTTGTAAGATTGTCTTCTATACATTTCAACTATTGTAAACACCATAGGGTTAGGGTAATATAGTATATTATCTTTTGCTCACATCAACAAGTTGACATCACGAAAAGAAGAAAAAGAGAGAAAGTGAAATTTAGAGGGTAGGTTGACCCTGAACCTGAGCAGATGTGTCACTAGTGAAGGTAAACGACAGTGAAAGGGCCGTTTGACCTTGGGTGATGAGCTAGGGTTCTTTAACAACACACAACAACCGAACGCTACAGGAATCAATGTTTTAAAATAAGTAAATATAAATATGGATTGAATATGTAAATATGTAATATGCCTTGCTCAATGCCAAGTCATTAATAGTTGTTTTATCATCATAAATAAATGAGGTCACACTAATAATTAAATTAATCAAATCAATATAAACTTAAATAAAAAACTGTGAGAAAATGCGACACCATTTTTCAAATTAATTCAAGGTAGTAACTAAGAATATGTAAGATTTTTTTTAGCTAAATTTAATTTAAATAGGTAAATTTATGTTTAAATTTATGTTGTGCAAAAAGTTTACTGTAGAGAATTTGATGAACCATAATTGTTTTAATAATTAACACAACCCATATAAAAATTTGAGTTTTAATAGAAATAATTGGTTTATTGATAAATTAAATTAAATATATTATAAGAAATAATGTTAACATTTATATTTTATTTTAGCATTTCAAAATTTAAATCGAGTTTAAGGTACTTGGAAGTACTTCACCTCTCAATTTTTTTGAATTTTCAAGATTTTACAGCCTACATTAAATTATATTCGGATTTGTTAAATTTAAACTTAACCTAATTTTACCTAAGCTCAAAAACAAGGTTAATTATTCAACCAAAGCAATTTATAATTTTGTAAAAAAGTTTTGTGTTATCGCCATTCTGAGAACAATGCAACGAACAGTGCGACAATTTTTCAGTCTAATAAGGTAAATAAAAATGAAAGATTAAATAAATAATAAAATTAGAAAATTCTTTCTTTCTGTTTATTCTGCAAGAAGACTGAACATTAAAAATAAAAAGCAACCAATTGTGAAAACATTCACACAATATACCATAACTGTTACATTTTTATACAAGTCATTTTAAATCAATGTTTATACACCTACACAAGTTATATGACGTAACTCTTGCACAGTATGTAATTTGCTTGTATCAAAATTCATTACATTCTTTAAGATATAAGCAAATGGGGGGTATTGTAATGATACTGCTTTGGACACCTCTCATATATTTAAAAAGTCATGGATAAAGGGTATATTTCTTTAATAATTGGTATATAAAGTATCCTTTTAATACTTTATTCATGGAAAGTCATGTGCTTTTCAGAAATATTGTCAATGTATTGCACCTTAAAACTTATTTTTTATTTCAATGACAACTCTGTAGTGTTTACCAGAAAAGCATGTGACGCTGTCTCCCGCTATTCAATAGGAAGCTAGCCTTCACAATACCTGCCACTAGGAGTCTTTCTATTAGTTGGTTTTAACACTGGTGACGAGGGGTCCAAGAGGCAAGGGGTAGGTCATATATAAGCCGCTTGTGTGTATAAATATTGACAGTGTCGGATATATATATATATATTGACAGTGCCGTTAATATATTCACACTACCAGTAACTCAAATCTAAAGAGAATATAACATTATACAGTACACGGAACATGGAACATGTAATTTTGTAGAAAAACAATTCGTAAATCATATAATTTAATATAATATATTTAGTACTGGCGGTGTAATCAGTTAAATAAAACGTGTGCATCATCAAAATTATTTCTAATTACAACAAAAATAACTATAAAACATACTCTGATCAAATAAAAGCGAGTAAATGCGCAGTAAGGGATGCTCGCGTCGCCATCTCAATAAAACCCAACAATATAAACAATACCACCGTGTATACATTACTTTGTGTCAAAACTACACGCTCGACTGTTGCACAGGGTGAAGTTGGCAGAGCTGTCAGTTGGCTCACAGTTTCAATATTTGCCACTAAGAGCAGTATGCAAGAACCTATAAGTGAATGTTTAATGGACTGATAGTATGCTCCTGATGATGACGCACGCAAACCTCCGCTCGCATCCACATTACATCAACTTAGTCAAGTGTTTGCTTACAACCCTAAAATGTGTCAGGACTTGACAGGTTAAAATATCAACACTCAGTAAGAAACCATTACTACTTTGGCCAATGACAACACTGGGAAGTTGGAATTATGTTTCAATGTCCAATACATTTGGTATCTATTCATCTTATTCTGATCCCTCGTTCCTGTTTTCTGTGACGGGATTGAGCCGTAATGACCGGGGATTTTCCTCAAAAGTCAGTCATTGTCTCGCCCGAGTATACTGTTGACTGTTTTCCTCTCCTGTAAAGGCCACAGTGTCATACATGTTATGAATATCCAGGACTTGTTGTTTGAGCTGTATAGTGGTGTTCACAGGTGTCCCCGATGGGTGTGCGTCTTCTGCAAGGCCTGGAGCAACTGCAACACATCCCCTTGGACCTGGGCTCTGCCATCGTGCATGCATCGTCTGCCGACCCCCACGTGGTGATCCTGAGTGAGGACGGACAAGTGATCCTTCTGACGCTGAGGGAAACTCGAGGACAGAGCAGACTCACCGTCACTAGACCCGCACTCTCGCTGGTACAACTCACAGTTGAGCTGCCCTATCTCGCCAGTAGACATGATGTATTACTTTGTTAGTAAGCTGTCCCGAACATGTGCCTTGTTACAACTTGTACTCACCGTCACTAGACTCGCACTCTCACTGGTACAACTCACAGTTGAGCTGCCCTATCTCGCCAGTAGACATGATATATTACTTTGTTAGTAAACTGTCCCGAACATGTGCCTTGTTACAACTTGTATTCACGTTCTAATTACAGAGGCCTCATATCGTGACACTGTGTGCATACAGAGATGTCAGCGGCCTCTTCTCAACCACTCTGCCGGAGGAAGAACTGGAAGTCTGTACTATGACTAATATCAAAGTGGAAGAAGACATCAAGAAGTAAGCCATGACTTTTACAAGATTTCAGTAAAACTTGTATACCCTTGTTCTGTGTTGGTAAACCTGTCTAGTGTTATACCAGCAGGGACACATGGATGAAGGTGTCAGTCTAGTCTAGTTTTCTGGAGATATGGACAAGTCTAGAATTTAGACCGGGCCATAATTATTTAAATCAAATACTCAATTTGAGAATTATTTTTGTTTTAGGGAAGTTGATGACGAAGATAAGATGTTGTATGGTGAAGCCGACTCATCATTTGATCCCCCGGTCATTGTTGAGACATTTAAGAGCCCCATTGTGCCAACAGAAACCGAGAAAACTACTCCTTGGTAAGTGAAAGAAATTAATTCTGATAAATTAGATTTATGTACAGTATTTGAGGCTATCTTCCTTAAGGGGGTATTTCCTACTGGTGTATGTTATTGTTTGCATGTAGCAGTTATCTTACTAAGCCCTGGCCAACCTGGTCATAGCCAGTCCTTGCACGGACAATGTTTATTCAGGAGTTAGTATGCTCTTGCAAACGCTACCCTTAACTGTCCAGCGCTGTGTCAGGAGAAGGGATGCACGCGCCATGCCAACAACACCACCCCGGTCTGACTCCCGGCTGTCTCCCAGCTCGGATCACCATCCCTATAGTGGCCTCGACAACGAGTAGAAGTCTCAATAAAGATAAATAACATTTAACACATGGTCATGATTCTACCTCTCCACGGTATCGCACCCTCCTTTCTCCCCCTCCTCCACCTTTCCGTGCC
>CABFOW010010208.1:0-11197 GCA_902141385.1 Timema californicum
CTTTTCCGTAACTTATTGAAAGAACAAAATTATATTAAAAAAACTATTTTTTGTTGTTGTTTTGTGATTGTGGAAACAAGAGATATTATAGTGCATGAAATAGTAAATTAAAAAAGTGTTATATCCCCTTGTATAACTGGCATCCATAATATTTTATATATATAATATCAGTTTCAGAATAAAAGTTTCTATTTTGTAAACGGATGCGCATAAACACAACCGAACACCGTTTGTATGACGTTATCAATGGCCATAATTTCTTCCAGATCACCATCTTGATTTGCGAAGAGAACGCAGCCTTTTAAGAGCTTTTTCAAAACCTTTTTAAATGAACTACATACACAGCTTCCACAACAAAGAAACAGCCAAACGGTAATTTTAATACGTACGTATTTCAATAATGTAAAAACCGTTAAAATAATAATATAATAATTAAAAACAAATGGTTTGCAGTGAAGGAGACATGAGAGTATTTTTGGTGGCTCTAGCTTGCTGTCACTTATCAATCCCCGCCAGTGGCAAATTTACTGGTATAGCGACTGACCGACTGACTTATAGCAAGACACTGGTTCAATCCCAACCAACCAGTTTTTCTACACTCTTGTAATGGTTTTCGATTATACCTTCAGGCGAACGTGGGTACAGTTACCTCTTTAATAATAGTTGCTTTTTTTTTTATCATCCACGTCTCAGTACCCGTTTGAGCTATGAGCATACATTAATTACGCTATTATTTTTTTTATCACCGTGCCTTAATACCTGTTCAGGTTATACGTATATGTACTAACTACGTTAATGAGCAAAGGGCAAGGAGAAAATGCCCCCAAAAAAGGATACGCTATCCCCGGCCTCTTTGTCTAATGGTTAGCGCCCCTGTCTACTGATCTAGCGGTCCATGGTTTGATTCCCGGTTGCAACTCTCACGGTCAAATAATACATACGCTAAAAAAAAATGTTTTATAGAATCAGAAACGGATAGGGTGGTTAATGTTCTTGCTGCTGGATTAAATAATAATACTTAGCACCACGTCTTACTACCCGTTAGGGCTATAAGCTTAAGTACTAATTACTCTAATGTTTGGGAATCGTAAAGGTTGAACATAGATGAAGTGAACCCGCATCTGCATGAAGGAAGAATATCACCCCCAGTTAACCCGAGCGAGATTCGAACCTTGATATCCCCATCCTCAGCAGTCTACCTCAACATGAAACTAGCACGTTAGCTAACCACGTCACAGAGGTGGGTTGCGTGATTGAAGTTATGTCGTTTTCATGATGTGTGCCAAAAATCTAAAACTTTGGTTTAGTTAAATTTATTTCCTAAAATATGTTAGATATAAATGAAAATAAATAAAACTATACATAAAATTAAAAATCCTTAGATATGTTTAATATAAGTTTTTTTTCAATACTTATTATAAGTGTATAAATTAGTGCAAAAATCAAAAAGAGTTTTGACAAACATCTCGCATTGCTGGTCATGTGATCTAGAGCGTAATGCTTGCAATCTACTGGTTTGTCGCTGACAAAGAGGTTCGTGTCTCTAATACCAACCGGGTACAATGTGGGGTGGGTGCTCTCACACAAGTAATCTATCAGAGTAGGTTTCCCATCCTCTCTCCATGAAAATGCGGATACATTTTCTTCAACTAACTTTTTCCAGTCCTTACCTCTTCGTATCAAGCCGTTTCCTTGCGTCAACAATTATGAGATGAGAAATATTTAGTTCTAAAAAATCTCTGGAATCGAACTAAGGTCTCTCAGTCTGGTGTCCAGCCACCCTTCCTGTGAGGCCACGGGCGTGAGTTTCCTCGTATTATCTAACAGAACAGACCACGGAGTTCAACAGAAAACTTGTACTTTTCCAAGCGATAAAAACTTTACCTAGAAGTTGACCACAGAATAAAGCCCCGTTATCTACCAGAGTGATTCATGAAACTTTATAATATTATTATCGTCTAACGTTTCCTTCCCTCGTCTAGAGCGCGTCCGCCAGAGGTCGCGTCTTTCCCAGTTGTGCCAACCTCACATGAACAACAATCCCTAGGGAACGCCAAGCCTTGGAATTCCAATACTCATTTAACTCCAGCAGATAGTTTTTATACTAGAAATAAAAATCATTTTATAGACGAGTTAAAATAAAATGCACAAAAAAAAGTATAGTACCTATCACAGAACCTGATTAACTGGCCGGAT
This sequence comes from Timema californicum, assembly GCA_902141385.1. Lineage (NCBI taxonomy): Eukaryota > Metazoa > Arthropoda > Insecta > Phasmatodea > Timematidae > Timema > Timema californicum. The sequence goes on from CABFOW010010208.1 coordinate 2,197, forward strand.
GGGCTAAGGCATCCCTCTCATGTTAGACTGGCCTGCTGCTAATGACGGGAAGATCAGGGTTTGAATCTTGGTCGTGTCTATTAGGGGTGTTTTTCCATAAATGTTTTACCACTGTCCTTTCATGCAAATGCGGTTATATTACCTCTAAAACGCTTCCTTCTCCATGCCTATCCTATTAGAGTAATTATCGTGCATGCGTATAACCTGAACAGATAGTAAGAAGCTGAGATTAAATAAATATATATCTCACAAAAAGTATTCAATGATTTTAATAAGCCCCATTTTATTAACAAAACTATAGCCTGATAGCTAATTCTTTAATGTTTCTCCCTTCCTTCACCTCTGACAAAACATTTATTAATCACAACTTGTAAATGTGAGGAATGCCAGGCCTCCACCGTGGTTCGGATCCCACGTTGAACTGTAGGTCCTCTATTTCATCTCACAATCACCCTACCATTACACTTTAGCGTAAGTGCGTATAATCCGAACAGGTAGTAAGACGCGGTGCTAATAATAACTTAATGTTTGATAAGTTTACCAATATAAATTTAATACAAAGTGTTAAAATATCTATACGGTACTTACATTGTGACTGTTAATAGTTTCCATGTAATTTTGTGAATTAAAAAGAAGCATTACAAATATTCACATTTTTAAAAGTATTGTCCGACACCTTAGCTCAGTCAGTAGCGTGTCTGTCTACCAAGTTACGAGTCCAGGTATCGATTCCCGGCATGGCCGTAAAATTTATGATTGGTGAAATGTGAGTTTACCCATTCATACTGAGGAATTAACGCCCGGGGGATGGATGTTGTGTCTGTTCTAGATTTAAGTTAGTTAATAAGTCGTGTGCCTATATAATCAGCCGGTTCAGAAAGTTCACGTTAAACACCTCAAATAAATAAATCAAATAAATTTAAAACATTAATTTGTCCTATTTTTAATAATTAAGTTAGATCCACGTAGATGGACACACTGGTTAAGGCACCAACCTTTCCTGATATAGTTCAGGTGTATCGGGGAGAATTGGGTTCGAAACCCAACGGCCGGGTGTAGTTAGTAATTTGATCAATGTTTTCCCACCCTCATTCTACGCGATTGCGGGTACACTTATCCTAGGATTCAAATTTTCTCACCCTTTTCCCATTATTGTAAATAAACAGATAGTGCGGATGGGTAGTAAAGCGTGAAGCACGTTAAAAAAAATGAAACTACTAAATAAAATTATTTTAAAATTGCTTCACGTGTCTAAATCATAATCTACGTCCCTATAATTTGAACATCTAACTTAGCTATCAATTTTGAAACGGCCTACTAAACCAAGAGTTCTACTTGTGTTCTACTTTGATAAAAGCTCATTCGTTTGACTACTCATGTGACGAACGATCAATACACCCTCTCTAATGTGGGTGGCCTGCTCTTGGGAACAGAATTAGCATCGTGACTCTTTTTTTAAATTCAATAGATGGTACAGTGCATCACACTCACACTTTCTCGCTCATTTACCTAAAAATTGAAAAATTTACATCAATCTGGTATTTATGTATGAGTAAACATTGTTTCTGAGATATAACTGAAAAAAAAGATAGTACCATTCTACCAAAGAGCATAAATAAAGTAATATCGGAAGTCCAGTCTATTACGAGAATTACGCCTTAGACCATGCGACCAGCAAAGCGAATCTTAAACAACCTTGATCATCCCTAATCCTTAGATTAAGTCACTAATAATCCTTGTGATGATAATAATAAACTCCATGGCGTCAGCCCGCAATCAAGCCATACTGAACGAGCAGCCGCCGTTTGTTGGCGAAGATATTGCCAACTTACGCGGATTGAGGGTGTCATGTAGTCATCACAAAAAACTCTCCGTGTGCTGATCTCAGTTTTCTAGGCCGGATCCGATACTTTTCCATTCAAGTAGCTCCTCATTTTTCCAGACGAGGCTGAGCTGACACCGTTCCAGAAGCGGATTCAGGAAGAAACAGGCTCCCAGATTTATCAATTTTTAAATTTAACCCTCAAAAAAGGGCGTTTTAAAGTCATCCCGTGCGCTTGGAAATAAGATAGAAATAAACGTAAGTATAAATCAAACAAATAGTTATTTATAATATTTCATAAATGTATATTAAAAGTTGTTATTGACACGACCATTCTGCGTTTGTCAGTTTTAACAAACCGGTGGCTCTAAAAGGATAAGAAACGGCAAGCAGAAAAGCCAAGGCAACAAGTCCGCTTTCCAGTTTCTAGCATAGTTGTCTTCAGCCATGTCTTGATTAGAGCCAGGCCAACAAGTCCACTTTCCAGTTTCTAACATAGTTGTATTCAGCCATGTCTTGATTAGAGCCAAGTCAACAAGTCCACTTTTCAGTTTCTAGCATAGTTGTCTTCAGCCATGTCTTGATTAGAGCCAGGCCAACAAGTCCACTTTCCAGTTTCTAGCATAGTTGTCTTCAGCGATGTCTTGATTAGCGACAAATTGACAAGTCTGCTTTACACCAGAGTTGTACTCAGCTATGTCTTAGTTAAAGCCAAGCCAACAAGTCTGCTTTCCACCAGAGCTGTCCTCAGCCATGTCTTGATTAGACGCAACGATGACACCACCAGTAACTCTTAACAATCCTTGCAATAACTCGATCTAAATTTTTCTACTAACTTATACACCCCTGTCCTTTCGCTTGGGTCTTTTCATGCCATCTTTTCCGTTGATCCACTCAGATGGGTTTATTTCTGATAAACTCAAATTTGTTCGACCGTCGCTTGAACATTGAGGGTGGTACCACTTATATAACCCCGGTGGATCCACCCCTGTTCAGACCCACAGCCTCACAGAAATAAAAAATTGGAAGCACCGGGGGATCAAACCTGGGACCACCGGTATTAATCTAAGATAAATAAAATATTACTGATGTAGAACGATTTGATGGAACTCGTAGAGTTCATTTCACGGTAAGCAACGACCGTTAACCATGCGCGTCAACGTGCGAAAGGTCAACTGGGGCTGTTCTAACCAACCAACCAAATAATGTAGGCCCGAATATAACCATAACAGATTCTTTGAAACGAAACGAGTCTAGCAAGAGCGCCAGGTGGAAAATGTATCGTTTAGAGAAAAAAAAACCTCTCCCGGAGTAGGCAGGTGCGCATGTCCACGGATGTGACATCACAGGATGTCGGTTCGTCGATCCTGCCTGGACGATTTAATTGGCCAGTAAAGTCCACCGTCTTCACGCACAGGAAGTATCGTCCGCGTGATTAGCGCATCAAACGGGAGAGAGTGGGATAAAACTTCCGATCAAATGAACTCTGGATAGTTTTATTAATGTCTTATTAATATAATAATAATATTTAGCACCGCGTCTTACTACCCGTTTGGGTTATACGCTTTAAGTACTTATTCTGCTAATGGATTAGGAATTGGTAATGGTGAATTAGAGGAAGTGAACCCACATTTGCGTGGAAGGAGAGTGGAAAATCATTTAGGAAAAACCACCCCCAGTTTACCCGACCGAGATTCGAACCTCGATCTCCCCGTCCTCAGCAGTCGAGCTCAAAACGACTAACGCGTTTTCCAACTACGCCACCGAGGCGGGTAATGTCTTATTAAAGGATTATTTTATGTAGTACGATCTCAATTTATAACGGTATGACTTACTAACTTGCTAAACATAGGGAAACACATTTTGCCTCAATCACAGTTAATACAATAGCTTAATGAGAGTGTGATCCCATACACGCATTAATTATATATATATATATATCACAGCGTTTTACTACCCGTTCGGGTTATACGACTATGTACAAATCACGCTAATGTGTTAGTAATTAAGAAGGTTTAATTGAGAGGAGGTGCACCCACATTTGAATGAAGGTAGAGTGGAAAATTATTTGTGGAAAACTTAACTGCACCAGACCGGGATCAAACCCCTATCTCTCCATCTTCGCAGTCTAGTTCAACACGAGACTAGTGCGTTAAGCCATGCGGCCACCGAAGCGGGACATATAAATATGGTTTAAGGGGCCATCTAGGATCTAGCAAGGATTACATATACTTACTTATCTACCTCTACAACCCTAAAGAGGACCCTAGACCATCAATAATACTGTGCAATTCTATTGACGCTCCCTACAGACAATTCAACAACTCAAAAATCACCATGCAATATTTCAGTTTATTCAAAATGTTAAAAGATACGGTTTCTGCTTGTGTATTCATTTCTTTGGTTTTTTGTAAAAGAGAACAAAAGTGAAGTACATTCTATGGCACATTGAAAGACTTGTTCAATTTAATGTATTGAACAATAGATGCCCTTTCCTAAGTTTTTTAGATTTGTAACTTATTTTAAATCTTACACCCTTGTTAAGGTTAAAGTGCTTCCACCTTGAGATCTTGTATTGAACTGAAGTAATGTTACGTAACAGTACCCTTACAGAACGACCAATTTTTCACAAATGCGCAATATATTCTTATTTCAAACAGTTGTTGATTGACATAATATATTGCACAACCGTTCAATATATCATCCGTTTTAAACAAAATAATTAGAGCCATTTTCGAAAAGTTGGTAACTAAAAAAAACACTAATCAGAAAACTACCCTTAATTTAAGGGCAAGGATCAAAATTAAAAAAATACGTCCCAAGGTATGCCCATATAACATCTAAATATCAAATATGAACCAAATTCATCAAAGCTTTTTTTATATATCTGCCATGAGAAAGACAGACAGAATTGTAAAATCCACTTTTTTTTTAGTTTGGGAGCACAAAAAAAATGTGAAGATTCCTCATAATCAAGGCAGAACCATTTCACGAATATCTTTATACAAGAAAGTAATAACTCTAACAAAGTTGAATAAAGTTTCTCCTTATTTGTTTGTTTTTAACTAATCTTTCAATAACCAACGATCGTTCTAGAATTAGATACACTTTTTGAAGCCCCCTCTAACCCCTCCCCACCCCCCGACAGGGTGAAAGGAAGCGTGACACAGATTAGGAACCACTGTTATAGATAGAAAGGAATTAAAATATCTTCATTCAAATAGGACCACACCAATCCTTCACATTGACTTGAATAGGTCACGTTCCAAAGATTATTTCGCAAGAGGATCACTTTAATCAGGTATGCTCAATATACCATGTAAGTCTATGCTACAGAAATGAAATACTTGAGACCCACATAAACGATGACCAAACAATCAAAACGCCGTTATTTCATTTGATCATTACAAAAACACTATAAAATATTAGAGCTCAAAGATTCCCTGTTTATCAATCAATTAGATTCTGTGATGGCATTTCAAAATATAATCTAACAGATGGGATCTTTGTAATTGTGTTTAAAACATGACTAGATAAATGGGTACAAGTTGTTTGATTAAGTGACTATCCCACCAAGTGGGTCACTCCCCCTGAAGAGTTCAACTTTGTTTCGAAATCAAACAGTCGCACGGTCTTTAAATACCAAGTTTCCTGAAATGTTTCTGACCAGTGTTTTTCTACCCTCTACCACCCCCTCCCTCCCCCCCCCCCNNNNCCAACTGCAGGTGCGATAAACAAGGCAAAGATTTAATTACTCTTTTTGTGTGGAAACATTTTTCTCACATGTACTTCAATAATTAATTTATTATATTTATTTAAAATTCAAATAAAAATCAATGACATTTTTATTACTGATCTAGCTATTTAACTTAAACTTTCTAAACCCACTGGTTATATAAGCACCCTAATTATAAACTAACTTAACTATTTAACAGACACAATATCCAGCCCCCAGCCATTAATTTAATACTGTGAAAGGCGAAACCCACATTTCAGCAATAATAAATATTTCGGCCGTGCTGGGGATCTAACCCTTGTCCCTTATCTATCGACTAAGTTAGGGTGTCGGACTATCCATATATTTTTTACTAAACTAAATTTTGAAACAAAATAAAGTTTTAAGGTGCGAGTGTTTATAAGGATATACAGCATATTTATAGGGATTTACTTACATACATAAATAGATATAGGCCTGTATACATGGTATACCATAACATTTGAGACCCATTTCAGCGGTGGACAGGAGACTTAAAAATCATTTTAAAAAAAAGATAATATAAACATGTGTCCCATATGACCTTATTTACGAGTTATACTCATGTTTGTACTCCAGTGATGTGGAGTTGGTTAACATCATAGTAATTTTATGGTTAAGAATTAGATACTAGCTAAAGATTAGCAATATAAAGTGAAAGGATATAGTACCCATCAGTAATAACCATCAGTTTACACCGTGACCATGTAAACTCTCGTTGCCATGACGCTATTTCGTTAGTCTTTTGTTTACCCACATATTCTTCTGTTTAAACCACACCCTGATTAGTTTCAATCTATCAGTCGTAACATCACCTTGTGTTCCCGATAACGACTTTGGTAAGCTTGTTTGTTTAGCTATTTGTTTGTTTTTTTAAGTTTTAGGATAACGTATTTTTGTGGTTTTTCACCCTCTGCAGTATTCCTAATAGTCTTTAATTTCATTTTACAGTGGCCATGATTATGGTATAATCGTACCGAAACAGGTCGGCAAGAATTGAATCGGCTTTCTTTTAAACACAGATTATGATGATGCTATTGATACATTTTTTAACTTATCATGACAGATTTATGCTTGTTGAAAGCACAGTTTAACCAATTTTTGAATATTAAAGTATATCAATTTCAACCTTTTCATAATTTTTAACATTTTGTTAATTCATCAGTGTATTATATCCTTTCCCTTTATATTGATAACCTTAAGTTTTTATCTAAGTCTTAACCATAGCCATTACTGCTTCTTACTTTATTATTATTTAGATTGTTTTCTAAAATGATATTATAGTAAGTGCTCAAAATGGCCAAATTCGGCCAGTATGCAAGCATTGCAATGCAGTGTATTTTTGAAAGAATGACGAATTCTACAGCACGATGATTGCAGACTTACAGGGGACCTCCCACGGACCACTGGTGATCAACATCTATCTTGTACGAGCAGGGCTCCAGGATGCTTATGTGGCCCACAAAGCCCTTGGATGAGAGTATTAACTTAAGGTGGATGCCAAGGTAGCTGAGATATTGCTAGTTAAATGTTGCACTTGGCCTACATACTTGTAAACATAGTTTAAAATTTGAAATTTTCCATCCTGAAAAGTTCAAAAATCTACATATTTCGGTTGTTCATTATCAAGACCTAACTGTCTGGGAAATGAAAGGTAACTGGTATAGGAGCGTAGAATGATCTTTGCGAATCAAATTATTTAATTAGTAAGGAAGTCACAACACAAACTTTAATGGTATTTGTGTTTTCCTCCTCCCCTACTGGTTCTCTTACTGTCGGCAACTCCATCCAGTAAAGTTATAAGCCAACTTGGTTTCTAGCGTTTAGCAATTTCTGTTCGAATATTCTAGTTCCTTAATTATTCACCCATCAATTATTTTTCGACCAGACTGTTTTGAACCCTTAATTTTGAGACGTGAGAGTAGAGATTCGCTAGCGTATTTCCCTCATCTTGCAGACAATCTCACAAACCCCTAATTTTTAAACGTCTGCTATGCGAAAACTGACGTCAAACGATCGAATAGCGAGAGTATTCTACTCGCCAGCCTCACACCGTGCGAGACAGGCCTTGTCTGTCGAGTAGAGCATAAAATAACAAAATGGGTGCCATCACCCTCTTCGGTTGCAGCTTTCAGAGAGTGATTTTGTTGAAATAAACCTAACATTGTACAAAATTGGTTTACAGAAGAGAAAAATATGAGTGCTTTGTCCACTTTATTCAATCTTTCAAACAAAATATTTGTTTGGATGAAAATATAATTATACATTTTAATTTGTTTTAATTTATTCACATGTCATTTGGCTGAGTCGGTAGAGCGACGTTCTCATAATATAGATTTCGTGTGTTAAAATCCTGTCAGCTCCAAGTTCTATTCAATTTATCAAACTTTAAACTTTAATTTTAAATGATTGTATTAGTAATCATATTTTTCTAAATATTTTTTATAGAAGTATTCAAGGTATTTGAGCCTACATAGACTACGATAATATTCCTTAAAATAATTTAACAATGTAGTAAATTAAAAACGGTACATTAATTTAGAAATTGTGTGTGTAGGTGATTATTTAAAAATTGAATTGATGAGTTTTATGACATGAAAATGTACACATTTAAAAATAAGCAAGCTAATTATTATTCGCATAGTAAAAACCTTTAGGGCATATTTATGTTTTAAACATAGTTGAGAAAAGAAAATGATATATTACTGAATTCTGATTATTAACAAAAGATTTAAATTCATACAAAAATTTAACAACTGGAAGATGGTTTCCTAATAAAACGAAACAAATCGTTTTACATGATGCACTCAATACAATAATAGTGTTTACTTTCAGTTACATATCTTGTAGGATGGAGTGTTGTGGCATCCCATCGCCTCAATCCTTTGGCACGTCATGGTTTTACAGTGTTGTCGGATTGAAAACTCAGTCGCAAGTAAAACAACACCACACCGACTCGCACAACAGTAGAAACCTTTCAAAATTAGCTCTGTTTTAGTACAACCTGCGATTTGCGAGTTTATTAGTTGCGAGTTTGCTCGATGGCGAGTATTTCCGCAAGTTTCAAAATTAGGGGTCCTGATCTGATTCGATCCGCTACAAACCAGTGAGTGGACAAATTTAACTCCGGAAAAAATAGAATCGTTTTAAACAGTAAAAAAAGTTTAGCAATGTCTCATACAAAATTTATTTATATCCATATTATTGTTTTCAGTCTGTAACCTGGGTCAGTTTTTTTATTCAAGCCATATATTTTCCACTACCAGCTTGATAAGCCTGTCGTAGTTTCATATGCCTTACAGTATAACTTAAGACAAGGGCAGGCACAACATCCAGTCCCCAGCCGTTAATTCATCACTGTGAAAGGGTAAACCAACATTTCCCCATTGATACATTTATCAACCATGTCGGGAATCGAACCCGGG
>CABFOW010010209.1:0-11194 GCA_902141385.1 Timema californicum
CAACAACCTGAGTGATACTGGAGTATAAATTGTTTAAATTAGGTGGAATAACCAACAACCTGAGTGATACTGGAGTATAAATAGAGATAAAACACTAAAAACTGCATATCATTAACATGTTTTTATAGACAAGCTTTTACTACCACAGGCAACTTTTTCAGTCCTAGAGAGTAAACAGTTGTTCTTGGTTTGACTGCAAGGTTGACTCTTAACAGATATTTTGATTGTCTTGTTAGGAAGCACTGTATAGATGGAAGCACTTCAGTTAGATAGAATAAACAGCCTACCGGTATGTATTATTATTGTGTCATCTAAATGGTTAGATATGGTTAGTAAGTGTGTTCTGGTAGGAAAAATTTTAATATCAACATGATGGTTCTTGTGAAGTTTATTTAAAATTAACTTTCATCAAACTTAATTCAATTGTACAACACTTAAAGATTAGAAATTTTCATACGGTGACTGCAAGGGAGACCAAGAAAGAGATGGGAGAAGTAGACAGCAAAAAGTCTGCGAGTGATAGAAGAATGGACGGGATTAGAGGAGAAAGAATGGTGGAAGGAGGATAAACGAAGATTGTGGGATTTTACAAAACTGACCTGGCACTGGCTGGAAACGATGATGATGATGCTGGTAGTTTAAAAAATAATAAAGTTTGTGTGTTTTATTCAGGTAAACATGTCCCATCTTCACTTGCATTCCTTATGAAAACAATGGTTAAAACTTCTTGTCAATTCTCTTTTCCAGGTAACAAGTGTGACCTTGAAACCCTACGTGAGGTTGAGTTTGCCGAGGCTGAGGCCATGTGTGAGTACATCCCAGAGATATTGTTTGTGCTGGAAACATCGGCCAAAGAGAATACCAACGTAGAAGATGCCTTCATGTGCCTGGCGACAGAGCTCAAGGTAACACATCTTGTGTCTGATATGTGTCAGGACTGTCACCCATCTCGTATCGTATGTTCCTGAAATTGAAGTGTACATAGTTGTCCCCTGTCTGGTATTTTGTGGGATTGTCTTGTATTGGATGTAAATTTTACCGGGTCAATTTATTAACTGTCTCTATCTTCCTTCCACCAGTACTATAATTTAATTTGCACTCTTGGCTAAAAGCAAGGCCATGGAGCTGGTACGCCAAGTCTTTGACTCTAAATTCATCTCTTCTATTTTTCTACTTTCCGACTCCGACTCTTTCATAAATGACTAAAGTATATTAATTAGTAATAAATATTTTACTGCAGTAAAATGCTCCACTACAGATTACTTACTTCATGTTAAGCTTCTTTGGCATTGCGACTGTATATTTAAACAAATTTGTTAGTCCAAATTACAAATATTGATGCTAAAGAATAAATAAGTATAAAGTTAAAATTATATTTCTACTATATATTGTTTTTATTTTGAAGTATGAGTCCGGAGTAAGTACATTTTTAACTACTTAGACTCCACCCAAAATTACTTATGGCTTTGACTCCTACTTCACAGCCCTGGTTCATAGTCCAAATAAAGTTTGAAAACAGTTCAACCTTACCTAGAACACAGCCATACTTGCGACCTGGACTCCAAAACATCAAATAATCCTCTTTACACAGCAGGAGACCCAAATTCGCTCACGTTTGTGACAAAACCGCTTTATCTAGACTGTAGTCGTGTAGTGTGTCCACCATTATATTATATAACAAGACAGCGTTGTGTTCTGGCATCCTGATCACAAGTATGGCTGTAGCCTTTTGATTTCTCGTCCTGACACTTTGAATTATTTGCTGTATTTCAGAGAAGACACGATGGCAACTCCTTCTGTGATGAGTCAAACGCCGACACGGTGAGGCTGGGGGAGAGCAGGACCGTCTCTCGATGCAGCAGTTGCAGTCTAGGATCCTTATAACGATAAAACACACACTTGCCATTTTTTTATACTAATACATTATTACTATTATTATTAGAAACACATCGACTCACAAAGGATTCTTTTCACTGCGACAAATAGAGAAACCAACAATACGAAGCTTGAACTAGGTTTTATTAAGGAGTTGTGGGAAGGTCGTGTTTTCAAGTACATTAGAAGATTGGGAAAAGTTTGAAGAAAAATCAAAGATGACGCCAAAGAATCTCTTTTGCTTCTAAATAATACAAAAGAACAAAACCACCAAGCTTTAATAACAACATATAAATTAGTAAATTTAATTGGGTCTTATTTTATTTGGCGGTTTGATTCTTCAAATCCTAAGATTCTGAAGGATGTACAAGATTTTGAAGATCTTAAAAAATTGTCAAATTAAAAAAAATGAATATTTTAACTCTTAGATATTAAAGTCAATAGTGGCTTATTTTAACCTAATTTTAAGATACAGCAACTAGATTTTAAATAATTAATTTACCACTTAACTGTAAGTTCACCTTGAAGCTGATATTAATAAATGTACTATTATGGGAGGGGAGGGAGGGAGGGAAATCTCTTACCTTAGATCTTGTTTACAAAAATTCAGATCTTATTCTGAGCTCCTCTAGTCCCAGCTCAACATCCAACTCGGTTGTACTTTAGGAAAGGAAAGAAGGAAATGTTGTGACCCACATGTGACCGGCCAAATGAAATACTGCAGCCTGGAATCAATGGATCAACTCCAGGGCTAGAAATGTTAAACAAGAAATTAAAGCGACAATTTGAAATATTAGAGAATTTAAGAAACTCTACATTTGGCTTTTTTTTTTTTATTCTTTTGCGCATGTTTAGATAGCTGTCGATATTTTACTTTGCTTCAGAAAGTATTATAAAATGTAAAAGATATTTCGAGTTTTAAAGTTTATGAGGATGAGTGTTGGTAGACCTCACTCTTTACAAAGATGCATGTCTAGTATTTTATATGATTTGGTAACACCATATGAGGACTGTTCAAATGTGAGCACATTTGCGTCCTTAGGATGTCTGGGATAAGGAACAAGAATAAATGTTGTAAAATGCTCTAGAACTTGTCAAAACTCAATAATTCTACCAAATGCGCAATTTGAATTTTAAAAAACTTTACTTCAGTATGTGTTTGAAAATAAGACCCATTGTAGGGGCGTGTGAAGCTTCAAATAATTTGAAGCCTAATCGAATCATGCTGTACTTTGTATTCGATTCAAACCCATGTTTGGCTTTGGCATATATTCAAAGCTTTGTCTGCTATTTGAAGTCGAGTGATTATATTACACTTATATTTTACATTGAATAAAAGTGAATTGAGAATACCTCAAGAAATAAAATATATTTATATCGTTTTGAGCTCTAGAACAAGTTTGATTTATTTTCTTGGTTGGAACCGGAAAAAAAATTCCCTAACACTTTGAATTTCAAGATGACCATAACATTAAACTTCTAGTCGCCTTGATCAAAACATTGATGGGTACCAACTGAAGATGAATTTATTCTTCTTGGAAGTGTAAATTAAAGTAAAAAATGAAATTTTTTTTAGTGTTTAGTTAAACTTTTAAAGGGTTTCCTTAATATAAAAAATCATTTTTAACATTTTAAAATCCACACACGCAGTCATTTTGGTTGTTCACTATATGAATCAGTATGTTTAATTCAAATTCCTGTTAATGTGTAGGCTAGTGGCAGACTTGAGAAATAGTTGAGCACATGTGTGAGGAACATAACATTCCTTAAATAATTTTTTTTAAATGTACGCAAATAATGAGTACTTATAAACTAAAATTTCTGTTAATTTAGATAAAATCTCAGATATTTTGCCATGAATAAAATTTACAAAAAATTGGTTATTTTTACATTTTACATGAATTAATTTATGAGGGAAATTATTGTCATCAAGGTTATATTATATTCAAGATGTGCTATATTTATTTTTTATTATTATTTAGCACCGCGTCTTACTACCCGGTCGGGTTATACGCTTTAAGTACTAATTACACTAATAGTTTAGGAATTGGGAAGTTTGAATTAGAGGAAGTGAACCCGCATTTGCGTGGAGGGAGAGTGGAAAACCATTTAGGAAAAACCGACCCCAGTTCACCCGACCGAGATTCGAACCTCGATCTCCTCGTCCTCAGCAGTCAAGCTCAACACGACTAGCGCGTTAGCCAACTACCTCACTGAGGCGGGTCAAGATGTGCTATAGGCGGATGGGTTTTCCAAGTCAGAACTATATTTATTTATTTTTTGTAATTCACATGGCATGATTTAAATGGTTTATAACATCAAAAGTTTCCTTGTTGATTTGTAAAACTGAACTTCTCAAACCTATAAATGCGACCGCTGAATTACAGGTAGCTTAAACTCATATTTTTCTAGAACGTTGTTCTTGTGCTTGTTCTTGAAAGTCTGTTAACTCGTGTTTTTTGTTAATTCTATCTTGTGTGTGAAAAGTTAATGAAACATCATATAGGTCAAATGCACTGGAATTAAAGCTAATGCATATTTTTTAACTACTCGCTTAGGCTGTACACATAAAACTTAATTTTAATACAAACGTAAATTGAATAAAACATTCATATGTTGGCAATAAGATACAAATATTAGTGTTAAGAAAAAATAAATGTAATATTTAGAAAAATACTCTAACTTTGATTCAGCTTCAAGAATATTTCCCATATTCGGCTCGACTTCTCTTCGAACCAAAAAAGTGGACTTTGCACACCCCTAACCTGTTGTATAAATTACTATACAATAATTACTGTAGTATTTGATGCTATGGACATGTAATGGATTTCAAGGAGAATGATGGAGATATAAATACTTGTGAATAAATATCAATCACACAAATAAAGCCATGTATGAATCTCGAAAATTACTCTTTAACTTATCTCAAGATAAACTTCCTCTTGAAGTATTTATAGATTAAAAATAAGATACGCTAGGACTCTTAAGGTAAGCACCCACTGGGTCGGTACCGCACAGACCACACATTTGGGGGAGGGGGGTTTCCACCCACTATTTGCGCTGACGATACGGGCGGAGACTCTGTTTACTCAGCTGCTCTCGAGCAAGAAGGTGATCTTCTCGTTTGCAAGCTCAAGGAAATACTGTTTGCATTTTTTGTCATTGTTGGATTTGTTTCATGTTTATAGTTGTGCTATTGTGAGTTAAATCTCATCGTATTTTTTAAATATATAAAGCAATAAAGAATTTGTAACTATTATTTGCCTTTTAATTAAAGAAGTGAAAGAAAATGTATGAAACGACAATTCTGGGTTCACAACATCAACAGGAAAATACTTATGTTTGGTGAATACCACACATTATTTCCTGATCTGGTTGAAGATGATGCCAAAAATTCTGGGCTGCACTTTATTTTAATTCTCTCGCCCGGACTTTGTCAAAGGGCAAAACTGTGGAGAGTTCGTTTCCGGTGTACCAACGTAGTGGGCGCATATTGGTAACAAATAATGCTACGAATTAGTTGTTCTTTCCGTTCCGTCCTTGTGGTCCATGCGGTACCGACCCAGTGGTTTCCTAATTTTTCCTCTTGTGGTATGACTGGATATCATGGCCTAATAATATTCCCATTAAGTTTTTGTGAAGCTTTGAAACTATGAATCCGAATCTAACTAAAATTCATACTTGATTTTGAAATTTTTAGTCTTAATATTTAAAAGATTTGGATTGAATTTTAAATCTCCAACCCAAAAAGAGAAATCCTGAATTCTATAAGAATCCGATTCGAAATTTGAATCCAAAAGTCACACTTTTGCAAAAAAAAAAAAATTGCCTTTTAAATTACCTGGTCTGGAAATATAATAAACAATTTTGGGATAGTATTTTAGGTAATTCATGTGATCCATATTTTCATTTCATTTTAACTAATTGACTTGACCGTAGAAACATTTTCATTTTTTCATTCATTTAGTCATTGTTTGAATGCAGTTCATATGGCTTTAATACTTTCATCGGGCTTTTTTTTTTTAATATTTGATCTATAATAATATATTCGATTGGAAGTTGAAAATCCTATATTCTAATAGGCCTAATATTGGCCTAATTTCTATTTTAGGTAACTATCAATTAGGCCTTATTTAGATCTTATTTCTGTATTAGACCAGACCATAATTACAATAATTAGTTATTTAAAAAAATATACATTCATAAAATGTTATTTTAGAAATATTTAGTCATATTAGTTATTATAACTGTGAGAGTAAGAATTGTAAGATAATGTTATACAGTTCANAGGTAATTCATGTGATCCATATTTTCATTTCATTTTAACTAATTGACTTGACCGTAGAAACATTTTCATTTTTTCATTCATTTAGTCATTGTTTGAATGCAGTTCATATGGCTTTAATACTTTCATCGGGCTTTTTTTTTTTAATATTTGATCTATAATAATATATTCGATTGGAAGTTGAAAATCCTATATTCTAATAGGCCTAATATTGGCCTAATTTCTATTTTAGGTAACTATCAATTAGGCCTTATTTAGATCTTATTTCTGTATTAGACCAGACCATAATTACAATAATTAGTTATTTAAAAAAATATACATTCATAAAATGTTATTTTAGAAATATTTAGTCATATTAGTTATTATAACTGTGAGAGTAAGAATTGTAAGATAATGTTATACAGTTCATCCCGTTGGCTTCTGATATTAGATGTTAGCTGTGGTTTGTGTCTGTGATCTTTGAACGTCCCTGGATAGTTCATAGGAGGTATGTTAAGTAAGATATTGGGCTCAAATCTACTTTATGTCTGGAGAACTTATATGTAAAGTAGTTTTTAACATTACAATATTTACACACTTCAACAGAATATAACACAATGTCTTGTAAACTTGTATAGTAATTTTATTAGTATTTTATAATTTGATGTTAATATATTTTCATTTTAATGTAATTATCTTTAAACATACACTAATATCAATAGGAGTGTTTACAATGAGAATTGTAATTAAATTTTATAGGAAATATTACTTGTGAATAATTTGTAAATATGAAAAGTCGCTAATGACTTAGAAATATACATACATGGCATTTAAAAAAAAACTGTAAATCAATTTAATGTAAATAATATTGAAGCAAACCTTAAAGGAGGGGGTGGTCTGATTTTCATAGGAAGCACGTTATTTGAAAACTGGAAACTAATGTTGCTACAGTAACGGAAAAAATGTACATCATAATTTTTGTATCTCTATTCTTAATTTGTTTAATTATGTTACAAGAATAAACTAAGTATACACAGTAATCTATAAGGAAGTATTACTGTAAACTTTTGATAACTTTTTTTAATTAATAAATAAAACATTTATACAAGGGCAAATTTTACAGACTTTCAATTGATGTTGGTGGTCGAAAGTGTGCCTCCTATAAAAATCAGAGCTTAGCTTACTAAGTTTTCAAAATTATTGGTTTAAAAACACAAAAGGCTTTACACAAGAAAATTGCCCCACACATAATTTTTTTTATTAATATCATAAATTGAATTTTTCAAGTTCATATAATATAATAAGTAATATTAATTCACTATAAACTGTTATTTTAAAATAACATAATTGGAAATAATTAAACATTGAAAAGAAGATGGAAGGGCAAGGCCTATACACCAGAAAACTGTAGGTCTCAAAGTTCGTGATTAAAACACACAATTATTATTCTTCATTTCTGCTTAAGAAGCGAACTGATATACTTTGGAAATTATATATTTGCGTTATGTTGTGGTTTGGTTGTGAACTTTGAGGCCTACAAGTTTCTGGTAAGTGTGTAGGCCTTGCCCTTCTATCCTGCTTTCAATGTTTAATTTAATACTGCTGCTTAGTGTCATTTTTGCTTAGTTTACTTATTTGAAAAGAAGCTTTTGTTAAACCAAAATATTAAGAGTTTTGTATACTGGTACATTTTTCACGGATATCCGCTTATCTATGGAAGTTTTACATTCAAAACTTTGATTGTATTTTAAAAGGCTAGTGTAAAAGTTGACACTCAGATTGAGAATGTCACAATTTCTCTTGTGAAAAACATGTGACTACTATTATATTAGATTGAAAAGGCTTCATTTTGTAACAAATTGTTGGCTATGTGGATAACTCGTCTTGATTATACATTATTTTATTTCCATTTGCATTTACACATAACTCATTATTCTTTGGAAAAACCTTATCTAACAGCTATAAACATTAGATCTACTTCATGTATTCATACATAAAGTCGTGTGATCTATAACTGTAACTTTTGATAGATATTGTCAATACATATAAAATAACAATATTAATATAGTAAAATGCTATCAATGTTGACTGTCAAAGAGTTGCATTTTGTAAAGTCAAAAATTAAATCAACAAAGTCAAAGAATTGCCTTTATTTAGCTTGCAAATGTATAAAGGTCGCCAAAAAATATATATAACCAACTATATAGCACTTGCAAATGAATTCAACACCTAAATAAAAATAAATAAATATAAGAATAAATTAAATAAATAGCAAATAAAAAAAATTTAATGGAGATAATTTAAAAATAATTCCCACCTAACAACTTTTATTCAAAGACTGACTAAGAAAGAAACAGGTTGAAACATATTGGTAACAAAATGCAACAATAGAGCGATGCCAGTAACACAATTTGGAAATGGAGCTATAGTTGAAACTCGAGGTATTGCTGTATCTGTTATTCATTATTTAGTTATCAACAGGACCCGGAGTTTGATGACATGTAATCTTTTTATTGTTTTATCACATACAATGCTCATAAGTACATAAACTCTGTTCATGATCCTCTGGTTGAAGACATGTATATTTTAAAAGTTATTTTTAGCCATTTTAAGACATTCATGTTGGTTAAGTATATTTTTTAATACAATCAATGTTTTATAAATGTATAATTTTTTTAATTATAGAGTTGTCAGAATGAGAATATAATGTAGTCAATGAACTTGGTATCCTCTTTGAGGGGGGGGTAGTTATTACTTCTCAAGCAGGTTTTTGTAAACCAATTTTATAATCAGCAGAATGAAAGAGTTTAGCTGCTTAAGGCTTATTCATTGCATTTTACATTGGTAAATTGTGTTTGATTTAGTTGTGTGCATTAATAACAACTCTTTGTTCATATTTTTAGACCATTTTTTGATTATATTTAGGTTATCAAAATCCGAGCCCTGGATATTAAAATTTCCAGAATGTCCAGCAACATGGAAATGTCAGGGAATTTGATCAACTCACTGGAATGTTCACATATTTGCTAAAAATAATATGAAACTTTAATTTACAAATGTCAAAATATGATTTTTTCTTCCAGTTAACACTCATCACAAATCTCTTGTTACTACAGTTGTACCAGTTGAGCACTCACATCTAAGTTATCACTCAATATGTTATTTTCTTGTATCTGCACCCCTCCACCGTACACCTTTAGCCGAAATTGAGCCAAGGTTATGTGCAAAAATTTGATTACGTAATAGAAAGAAGAAACTAAAAAAGAATGTCTCTCGAAATTATTTTAAACTGATCTGATGATCTTTTAAATGCCCAATATGATCTCACTGAAATCTCACTTAGTTAAAATTACCCAAAGCTCATTGCTTTAGGGTGAAATCCTTTAACCCCTTCATAGAGTGACATAACTTAAGAATGTTTGTGTCTTAAATAGTATTACATTAAATTGGATCTTAAAAAAATAATGTTTGTAATACATAGTGACTGGAAAAGTTGTAAATTGTCTCCCAAAAACTTAGAAAAGTCAGGGAATTTTAAAATATATTTTTTCTGCACATTGTGTAATCATTAAAACTAATGACATGAGCGTTTTTAATTATGTAAGAAATACCTCTTTTCTCTTTTTTGGGAGTCTATGACCAAATATTATAATACTTTATCAATGCCCTAGTGCTGTAATATAGAAACTCAAATGCTTATTTATTTCTTAGTTGTGGCACTTCCACGAGGTTTCAATATCCTCAATACCCCAATGTAAAAAGTTATAGCTTGATTAGTATTAGGGTATTGACATGATTTTTTAACAGCTCTAATTCAACATAAGTATTGTAAAAAAAAATTAGTAGGTCTTGTGAACTTTACTAAAAGTGTGTTATACTGCAGTTTAGTGATATTTCTAATGAGTCAATTGGTAGACAAACCTGCTGGTATGTTTGAATACAAGTTGTGTTATTATAAACCTTTCTGCTTTAAACTTGCCATTTGATATATTGTTGAAAGGAGTGTGGACACTTAAAACACAGGATATAGGTGTAAAACTTTTCTATGCCCTTCATTACCCTGTACAGTAGAAAAATTAGCTTGCTTTATTCCACTATGGTGAAGCTTATAAGATAGACACGTAGTGTAATATGTCAGGGTAAGACCACTTATCTTTCAGAGTGAACAAATACAATTAAAAATGCAAGAAAACAATTTTATTTATTTAAATACAATTTGAATGTCAAATGTTTTTAAGTTTTAATTAATAATTTTATGTCCTCTAAAAATACTACACAGCTGTGTACTACAAAATATTTAACAAACATGAATAGAACAGTTGTATTTTTTTAAATATCCTCATATTGTTTGTATATAATGTTAACCAATAAATATTTTTACACTCATTCAAATTATTGAAACTATTCCATAGGAACCATTTTTAACCTAATTAAATGTATTTACCCAATCTTATGTATGGATGTTGAAGAAAATGAAGTTGCCAAATTAATCGGATTGGTCGTTGGGTGGACATTTTTCAATTTTGATCTTGACTCGAGAATTTGCCATGAATTTATAGGTATACTAAATTTACACACAAACTCATTTTTTTATTCAGGGTTTTTTTTTTCATTCACTTTCTGAACTGACAGATTATATTAGTACTAACTTGATTCTAAATCATACATGACAACCAGTCCCTCGGGTGTCAATGCTATAAGAAAAATACCCAGTTTTACCAATAATAGTAGCCAAGCCAGGAATCAACCACAGAACCCTTGGGTTGGTACTGATTGGGCTGAGTTGTTTGACTCGTGAATAAACTCATTTATCTTATCTGACTAGAATCGATATTGCTTCCACCTGGGACACAGATGAGGATATAACAGATACCCAGCCTTACGGGAGTTTCGTTGCGCTCCTCAAGTCAGGTATAACTTAAAATATCCAGTGATAACATCGCTTCCAAGTGAGAATTCTTTAAAATAACTCCCTTACAAAATGTTCCTCGTGAGAAAGGCAAGCTAAGAATTGCTGTCTCTCCGAGTACAATAGTCTAGGTAGCGGTAGTCCCT
>CABFOW010010210.1:0-11194 GCA_902141385.1 Timema californicum
TCATAGGAAACAAGGTAGTTAACTGTTGATTTTTTAGATGTTATAGGAAACAGGGTAGCTAATTGTTGAACATTTAGGAGGGAGAAGTTACTTTTTTTTTTGTAATTTGAAAATTTAAACAACTATCGTATTTACACAGAGTTGATATTATTAACTATATAAAATTTATCCTCGTATTGCTATAATATATAAAGTCTGCTGAAAATCTCCAAGGGGTTTCTTTAATTCAGTTCCTATAGGCCTAAATAAAAAATAGACACAATACAAAAAATTATTTAGATCATAGATATTTAGATAGATTTGAATTATTTGAAAAATCCTTTCTGGAAGATAAGCTATACAAATGTATCAAAAGCAGAGAAGATCAACATTTTACTAAATATCAATATAAACCTTTTTCAAAGTTATGAAGCTAGGACAGGCCTAGCAAGCCAGTAGTGGACAATATTTGGCTTGAATAAGAGACTGACCAGACCACAGGCTGGAAACAGGAGTGGATGTTAATTGTAGTAGATTACTTGAGCAGAGGTCTAGTGTATGACAAAACAAAAACAAGGAGTTAGGCGAAAGCAAAAATTTGCTTGATATCCAGAATACTCGAAAAAAGATGTTTACATTCGTTCATAGTGTGATTTAAAGATATACCTAAACCCATTATAAGAGGCCTGACGGGTTTACATCCTATTACAAAGTTGAGAACCAAATGCCATGATGGTACGGAAGTATTAACACCTGTGTTTTGATTATGTCTGGAGATATCCCGGTGGAAATTCAGGAGGGGGAAAGGCCTTCATGTGAAATAGTAAACCAAATTGGAAATATAGAGTTCACTAAATGTATCCTTTTAATTAAACTCTTACATTGTGGTTTGGGCGCCATAAATAAGTCCAACTCCCTCCTCAAAATAGCCTTCTCTCTGGTATAAAGAGTTCATGCACACACTATCTTCGGTAAAAATTACATGAAATTGTATTTAATAATTCAATAAATATTTGTGAATGTTGTTTGAGCGCTTTCAACCCACAAAACCCTCTTTATCCGTTGTATTCACATTAAATAAGGGAGAAAATTATATAATATCCCCCAGTAAACAGTTTCATTTCATATCATACCGTTTCTTAAAGAATTCAACACATTTAATTTTAACTGAAAACATCCCTTCTCCCAGTGACCAGATTATATATATATATATATAATAAATAGCTTAAGTATTGGTCTTTCTCCTAAAATGTTTTTATATAAAAACGCACGTATTGTATTGGTAATTAAATTAATTATTTCTTAAAAAGTGTTTTTCAATTTTTCAAATCAATATTCTGTTTATTTTCAAAATATTCCTTTTAATTTCTCCATTTACGGTTAAATTTTAGCTTTCTAATTTTTCCTAAACGTTCCTTGAAAATGTCCTCCGTGGTCAAACCAATGCGTATTTAGTGGATTATAGATACGTTTTTTTCACATTTTTGTTTTAGTTTAAGAACCTGATATTGCACTCATCCCCTTCCACCAATAAAGTGTTTGAACTAACTGGGATTTGAACCAAATGGTTGTAAAGATGTGTTCGAGCCGTTTGTTTTCGGGGCTAGGTTCACCCTGCCATTATAGTTGGTATTGATCCTCTGATCTCGAGCACCAGTAAAGCTGCAAGGAGATCACAAGTGTGTGCTGATCGTGCATTATGGGTAGTCATGATCCCTCTTCATTTCCAAGTCAGATCTCTCCAAGAGGGAGGGTACAAACAACCACAAGTACCTCCGCACAATCTCCCGGCAGACGAGTAACGAGCAGGTCAGGACTATACACGGCCCTAAGCCTCTTAGCTCGGGACCACAATAGACAGATCCTGTCAAGAAGTTGGCTCAGGGGGGAGTTTGGCCCCCGAGTTCTATCAAACCACTTGATTTACCTGGACATCCCTCGCACAAACACATCCACCAAACTCCAGAACGATAGGATACACCTTCTCAGTGGTCACAGAGAATCAAACTCGGGCCCTTTACGTCAAATGGCCGCCACACTTGCTACCACACGATCTCAGGGATAGACAGTCAATAGTTAGTTTAGATAGTTTGAGAGAAAAGAGGAAATCAAGAATGCCATTTTACTAAATGAGTCATACAAAGTTAGATATATAAGTTTATTTATTATAAATAATAATAATAATAATAAAACCTGGAGGCACAGACAGTCTTGGAGCTTGGAAAGATAGATAAGTATATCAATTACTGGTCACCGTTCAAAGGGGCTTGACTCTCAAAATAAAATTAATTAACTGATGTTTTTACATTCTCTCTACACGTTAATGTGCATTCAATTCCTCCACAAACCAGCCTTCTACAGCGTGATCCAAAAGTCACGCATCCCAAATAAAAAACTTATATTTTGTGCTATAGAATATAAACATCTCATGTAAACCAAACAATAAACCATGTGTAAATCACAGAAGGTGTTGAAAAGTGTGGTCCTCCTTCTTCGTAACACAAATTCACTCGTTTAACCACATTTCCAGACACACGACGAATCATTGCCTGGGATGTGTTTGCGATGCACGTCTCAATGTTGGTTTCAGTTCAGCCAAGTTACGAGGGTTGTTTGCATACACTGTCTGCTTTACTCTAAACTAAAGCTTTTTAGAATTTGCCTCTAGAACATTTTATTTTCTATGAAATATCCATGATACTTCTTTCGAAAATATTATATGGCTGTTTTGTTTCGTTTAATTAGTATGAATATTTGTTTAATTCAATGGCATAATTCTAAAATAATTAATTGGTGCCCTAGCTAATATTTTAATCGAAAAGCCAAGCTATTATATTTGTTAGTTACGGTTATAACCACCTCTAAATTGAAAAATGTGGCTGTAATCGAAATTATCAAATATAATACCTGTATATTTACTCCATCTTGATATTTGTATTCCTACAAAGCCCACTACCGAGTCAAAGGTGGCTGCGTTATCTGGTAGCTCGTGATCTTAATTGAACACTCATATATAGTTGACGCTTTCCGCACGTCCATCATAGACTCTGCCTTAAAATATGAGTGAAGAATGAGCAGAGGCACGGAGTGGTCAGAGCATTGGCTTACTGAGCCAAGGGTTCCAGGTTGGATTCCCGTGTCCAAGTGTCATTTTTCAATTGAATGAGCATACATTATTTTAATGGGACATTTGGGGTTTTCAATGGCAAATATCCCCCAACACTGAGGGTGAGATATTTTTAAAATATCCAGTAATCACAATGCAGTTGAACTGTACTAATAAAACTTTATTAACGGGTACATCTTCGCGTTGAGTCATTTAGGCCCATTATCAAGCAATTGATGAAGCGTCTGCAGCCTAAAAGAACCTTAATGATACATTCAAAATAAACACAATGTAATAGTAATTCAAACTATGAATAATTAGATATTGTTTATATTCTATAGCAGACATTTTGTTTTAAATGAGTTAATATTTTTTGGCACTTTTCCTCTCATTAGTCCATATAAGTGAGTGCAGGCACTTTGAATGGAATTATGAGTAAGAAAAAATGTAAAATAAATTATAATTGAAACAAAATTGCTGTGATTGAAAGAGAAGATATGAAGAAAAATGAAGTTAGAACTTACTTATTTTGATGTGCTTATTTATTATGGTCTTTATTATGGCATACATTTATAGCAGTGTAGTAAGTTACGAAAGGTTTTGATTTGGGGATGTAGGGAGAGCGAGAAAAGGCCAGTGTTTTTGCAGTTTTTATAGAAACATTTTTTTTGCCAAAATAAATAAAACGTAGCTTCAACAGAAACATATAATTTTCTTTTCTTCGTGTGGTGATGCGAACAGATGTTGAATTTGTGTCATGAACATGGCGGCACTAGAATACAACTATTTAAATGAAAATAAAAAGTTGTCATGCCATTTAAGAACACCCTCGATAGATATTCAAGAAAGGTGGATCTCACCATGTGAAGAAAATTAAACCATATGTTTATATTGAAGTAATATTCAATTTATTTTGACCAAACGTGTGTTGCTATAAAAATAGACACAAACACCGCGCTTTTCTCGCGTCCCCTACATGTCCTGCTTTGTTTTAAGCTGTTACTGATCTTGTAGTAATATAGTTGTGTTTTCCAGCTTGTCGTGCTGTGTCGTCCCTTGAGACTGCGGTCAGCTCCACAATAGCCAACGAGGAACTGCACGTAATTAACAGAGACGTTCATATTTCAAACAACATTAATTACATTAGCTCGTAGACTGGCAGATGGGAAACTTAACAATAGCATGAATCCTTCCTTCTTTTTTCTGTTGTGGTTACGCAAAAAATATTAATAACGAGTAAGATTACGAAGACTAATTTTAAGAAAAACATTTTTCAAAAGTCTGATTCTAAAAATCTATATTAACAAATTTATTTGTTTAAGATTACAAAAATATTATAAATAAATCTTCTTTATGAGTTTGTTTAAAAAAACTATTTTTTGCGCCACGACAAAATGTTCAGTTTAATAATTATGGCCAAAATAATGGGAGAGAATTATAAAAATACCCATTTTCAAAGAGATAGATAAAACAGTATAATAAGAACTATGGAGGTATCTCCCCACTAACAACCAACACGTTACAAATAATATCTAAAATAATTATAATGAGATTGACGCCATATGCAAAGGAAACAATTAAGGACCTTCAGTGTGAATTTCCCCGAAATGGATCAACAACTTATCAGATTTCCACTGCTCAGAAAATATTAGAAAAAGTGGTAATACAACATGACGATTCATAATTATAAATATATTTTAAAAAGAAACAAATTATATGAAATTTTTGTTTAAGTTTGGGGTAGCCGAAAACTTGTAGAGCTAATTGAGGTATGCGCGGCAGGGTATGTGTTGGATGTCACTTGTAAGATATTTTGTAAATACATACTGGGTCGAAACAAGGAGACGCACTTTCTCCGTTACTCTTTAATTTAGCCCTAGAGTATGTTATTACTTATTAGGTAATAAAAGAGGGAAGAGAATTGTTTACATTAAATGGTACATGGCAGCTATTAGGATATTCAGATGATTTAGCATTGTTGGACAATAGTAATGAAGATGTTTGCGAGAAACGTAGACATTCCAATAGAAACTAGTGAGGAAATAGGTTTAGAAGTGAACTTTGAAAATACTGTATATGATCACATAAATAACACAGATTGGGGACGATCATTTAGAGATTACTGTCAACAACATATCATTTGACATGTTAACAATTTTAACTGGCGATAACGATATCACATTAAGAATTAGTAAAATAATACAGTCGAGATATGAATTATATTACTCGGCCAGTAAGTTGTTGACAACTCGCCTGCTGTTCAGGAATGTAAAACAATAATTTTACCAGTTGTTCTGTATTGGTGTGAAACATGTTCTCTTACCTTCTCGTTTTCGAAAACAAGGTGCTTATGAAGATATTTGGTCAAAAAGGTATGAGGATACTGGGGAGTGGAGGCGGTTACATAATGATGAATTAAATGCCATGTACCCATCACAAGACATTGCTAGGATAATGAAAACTAGCACATTAAGGTGGGAAAGACATGTATCACGAATGGAAGAATCTAGAACCTAGTTCAGGGTATTGATTGGTAAAGCCAATGGGAAGAGACCGTTGGGAAATCTTAGACGCAGATGGGAAGATAACATTAGAATGGGTGTAATTAGGTGGACTGGATGGAATTAGATCAAGAAAAGGATTGATGGCGTTCTTATTAAGAGCGTTAATGAACTTTCGAGTTTCTCGTACCATAGAATAATTAAAACTAGTTGTAAAGCCCATATTTTGTAGCACTACTAGCAGATATAACTTCTACATCTATATACATTGTATAAGTGAATGTATTGTAGTGTAAGTTAAATATATGTATATACTATAAAAGTAGTTAAGTAGGCATACATAGTTTTAAAATAAAATATTCAGAATTTGAGTAAGAATGTGAAACAATAAGAAAGTAGGCCTAGTCTTTTAAGAATATTAAACCTATCTACTTTATCGACACTCCATACGTTATAATGTGGCAAGGCGTATGGGACACTAATTAAATTGAAGGCTTGTATTGAGGAAAAATAATATATGGCAAGTTGAATTCCATTCACCAGAAAAAGAGTGAAATGGCAGTTATGACTTTATATGAGGAATTTTTTAGTCTACAAATATCAGAAGATGAGCCAGTAACAGTGTATGTGTCCAAAGCTATGAAGCTTTCCACTGAAATTGAAAATCAAGGTGAAAATCTTTCCGACAACATAAGGATGTGAGGATCATCAGTGGTATGACGCCACGTTATCAAAGTTTCAACACAGGGTGGTACAATATAAGAGAAGGGAGAGACTTGAACCGCTTGTTGGCATGTCTGCACCAGGAAGACCAGCAGAAGAAGCAAAGGGGACAGAATTGTGGCGCATTTTCTTCTCGAAAAGGCAAACAAAGTTCAAGGCTATGGACAAGTAACAACAATAACAAGGACAGCAATTCAATTCTTAGTTGTGGCCAAGTGGGACACTGGCAGCGTGAGTGCCCACAGAAGAAGAGTAAAACGTCAGTTGCGTTCATGGTAATGTCAAGTGAAATTAAAAACCGTGATTTGAAATACCTGTGGATCATTGACTCGGTTGCGTCGCAGCACATGACAAGTAGAAAAGAGTGGTTCAGTGAAATGAATGAAAACTCCCCAGGTAAATGCGTGAGAATGGCTAATTTTGCAAGGCTACCGATCTGTGGGCATAGTTCAACCGACATGTCAATGTGGAATAGTGATAGTTGGAAGTTGTGTGTCTTAGAAAACGAACAGTATGTTCCTAGTTTGGGACCAAACCTATTTTCTACTGAGACAGCAACATCGCGAGGTTTCGTAATGATAGAAAGAGCGTGCGTGTGCAAGTTGCAGTACCCTGATGGGATAATTGCGATGATTTGGGTGAAATACAATGCCAATCAATATCGTTTGGGCCTTTGCATATACAGTGAAATGGTGGCAAACGTTGTCACAGTGACGTCAATCAAAAGGTGGCATCAGATACTTGGACATTTGAACATGAACACAATAAAAACGATGTTGTGAGTGGCGTGTCGTTCTACGAAGAAAATTAGTTTTTCTCTAGAGATTGTGTAGTGGAGAAGATACACCGAACTTCCCGTCCAACGCTCGAGGAACGTTAATGTCAATCTGGAGAGAGACTTCATGCAGACGTATGAGCTCCTGTGAATACAACTTCAGTTAGAGGCTGCAGATACAAGCTTGTATTCAAAGATGAAGCTTTACAAGTTTCCGATAAATATGTGCACTTCCTAGTGCATAGATCCGAGGTGAGCAACAATATAGATGGCCAATTGAGGGCAGTGGAAGTTGTAACTGGTAAAAAAAAGTCAAGTCGATGAGAACCGATAATGGACTATAGTTGGTGAACAAATAAGTCTCAAAATTGCTACAAGAACATAGTGTTATACACTTAAGAACGTCACCCTACACGCCGCAGCAAAATGAACGAGCCAAGCGAGAAAATCGAACCATCCAAGAATCAGCGAAAACAATGCTGCTGGAGAGTGGTCTGCAGAAAAGGTTTGTGATCAGAGTCAGCCAGGACAGCTATTTTCATCCTCAACAGAACTCCGAATTCACGGAATATGAGCAAGACCCCTTTAGAGCAGTGGTTTTGGTAAAAACAAATTTGAGTCACTTTAAAATCTTTGGTGTGGAGGCATGTATTCATGTGCGAAAAGAGCTCTGAAGGAGTAAATGGGATGTAAGAGCAAATACATTTTACCTTGTAGGGTATGAGTCCACAACGAAGAATTGCAGATATAATCCAGTAGCAAGGAAAGGGGTTGTCAGCTGTGACGTTTATTTTAGTGAGGATGACATCGCATCAAAGATTTCAGAAGCTGAATAAATATCTGTGGTCAACCTCGAAGAGGTTGAAAACAATGAATAAGACGCTAAAGTCGTGAAAAATCAATTGCCACAGGTCGTCGAAAGTCCAGAAGTGGATGTACAGGCTGACGTTCAAAGTCAATCGTCATATAAATATTTTGTGAAAGCCGTCGAAGATCAAATAAAAAGATGAGCATACAGTCTGCGATCATATGTGCAGCAGCCAGAATGGCATGATTCATATGGAAACTGTACAGCAATTGAAGAAGTTAACACTTACGAAGAGGCAATAAGTTCGAAAGATGCGTACAGGTAGCAAACAAGCCATGAAAGAAGAGCTTGAAGCCCTGAAGAAGAACGAAACGTGGGAACTAGTGTCACGACCACCTGAATAAAATATTGTGACCTGTAAATGGGTGTACAAAGTAAAGCATGTGCCAGGCTCAAGAGAAGTGAAAGCAAAAGCTCGCTTAGTAGCCAGAAGTTTCAGTCAGTGAGAAGGAATCGACTATAAAGAGGTGTTTTCTTCTGTGGTCAGATATGATTATGTAACAATCATGCTGTGCATTGCTGCAAAGAAAGACTTGGGATCGCACAGTTTGACGTGAAGGCAGCATTTTTAAATGTAGAACTAGAAGAATAAATGTTTATGGAAGCCCCGAGAGGTTTCGACGTTGGAGACCGATATCTGGACTGCCAACTGAAGAAGGTCTATATGGTTTGAAACAAGCTTCGAGATCTTGGTTTTTTTTTTCTTTACATATTGCCTTAGGAAATTCAACTTAACGTCAAGTGCAGTTGATCCATGCGTGCAAAGAAAATTGTAAATGAGCAGCAGAGTTACATAGAGAAGATTCTGACAAAGTTTAACATGATAGATGCAATTCCAATAAGCACACCAGTCACTGCAAATGTAAATCTAATGAAGAAAGAAGAAAAAAGCTGAATGGATTTCCCTTGTACCGTGAAGTGGTTGGATCAATCTCATATGCAGCAATGGTGTCTAGATCAGACATCGCATATTCAGTGAGCGTTGACAGTCGGTTTGTAGAAAATCCAAACTCCGAACATGTGGTAGCAGCGAATTGAGTCTTGATATGTCTGAAAGAAACACCAGATCGTTTATGATCCATCAATATCGCTGTCTGGATAAACAAATGCGGATTTTGCTGGTATGAACACACGTCAGTCAACTATTAGGTTTGTCTTCATCATGGGCGGTGGACCAATTACCTGGCACAGTCAACCACTGAATCAGAGTATGCTGCAAGTAGTGAGGGAGCGCGTGATCCGTTAGTCACTCAAGGACATGTGTGAGGAATGTGTGAGTTCCACCATATCGTACATCGACAACCAAAGCACACTCAGACTAATTAGGAACCCAGAAGTACTTGCCAGAATGAAGTATTTTGACGTGCAACTTCAACTCATCAAAGGCCGATGAAGAAAACATTGTGTAAAATACGGAAGTATTGTTGAGCAATTGGCGGGCATTCTGACGGAGTCATTAGCAAGAAGTAAATTCACCAAAAATGTTAAAAGACTGAACCTAGTAAAAATATACGGGTAGTGGGTAGTGTTAATAAAAATGGCATCACATATTATCTAGATACTATTTTTTGTGCCACTAGCATAGAGCTAGTAATGTTTATTTTATACCCTGATACGAGCACTGCATTGCTCACTTTTAGCTTCTTTTCGCTTTCAATGTAACAATGTGTTTTTCATTATTTTTTACCTGTGTTATTGACTAAACGATTATTTCTTAATTATACTTAATAATCACTTTCAAACCATTTAATTCAACAATAAATAGTTAAAAACAAACATGGCTACCTGAATATTGATGTACCGTTAAATGGAGTGCGAATTTACATCATACAAAAAAGGCTATTTGACTTTTATTTATACTCTATCTACAGATTAAAGAACCAATGGGAATAAAATTGGAATGTTAAGAGATATACATATATTAATACGAGATAGTTAACCTCTTATGATTATTAGGTTCAGATTTGGATTTGAGATTTAGAATAAATAATTTACAAAGTAGCCTGTTGTGAAAATAGGAAAACATTTCATTTGCAAATAGAAGTTATTATTATTATTATTAATAAAGACAGGAAATTGTGTGCATGATAAACACGATGCGCCTTATAGCTTGACTTTGCAATGTAAAGGATATGTGTGAGGTTTAGAACCTGTTTCATCGTGTAAACCAGTTTACATCAAGCAACCAGAAACACCGCTATTCGTGTTTGTCCTTGTAGCAAACACACGAGTCACAAATGGCGTACATTCAATTGTTCCCACACACAAAAACAGCTAAAAAATTCAAAATAATATTTATGTTAATTATTTAATTTAAAAAATGTTAATGATAATCACACTTAATGGTGAACTATTTATAAAAACAGGCCTAAATCATAACCAAAAATAGCTAATTGTTAATTGTGATTTCAATTACAGATTCATTTTCCTGGCAGACGTGTTAGATAATAGTTATGTGATGGATGAACACTGAACTGTTTTAATCCAGTTCTGAATGATTGAGAATCTACTTTTAAAAACATCGTACATTGTGAAACATGATGGACTTAATGTTGTTGAAAAAACTTGGTAGAGCTCTAGTGGCAGCAGTAGTCTTACTATAACTCCGTGCTATATGCTGCACCATAGTGGAACCAAACAAGGTGAGCTCGTTATCTTCCAGGGTAAACATTATCTTCTATAAGATTATTTTAATATCTTCTACGAGTCTTAAGAAAACATCTTAAGGGGGATGGAAGTGAACACGAGAAAATACCTGTGTTTTGTTGTTGTTTTTACAACAAACTCTTTTTTGTCCAACATAAATAAAATATTGCTCCAGTACAAAAACAGAGTTTAATTTTCTTCACGTGGTGATATCAACAGTGGTTGAATTTCTGTCAAAAGCATAGCGGCATTAAATGAGAAAAATTTCAGTTAATAGAAAAAGTTGACATTGCATTCCATGACACCTTTGACAGATATTAAAGAAATTTCGAGTTCACCATGTGAGGAAAATTAAATTCTTTGTTTGTAATGGAGTAATATATTATTTATTTTGTACAAAAAAAAATTGCCATAAAAATTGCAAAAACACCGGGTTTTTCTCGAATCCTTTCGATCCCACCTTAATAGCAACCTAATTTACAACGAAAAAAGTTGATAAAACTATGCTACAGCAATGGGTGATAGTTTGTTTCAACGAGAATAACGTTAGGTATTATCTGTAAGTATTGGTATTTATGGGTGATAGTTTGTTTCAA
>CABFOW010010212.1:0-11192 GCA_902141385.1 Timema californicum
TACCTACCACAAGGTTCACAACAAAATTACCCTAAACAACCGTGATTTCATTCACTGCGACCCGTATGAAGGCATCTCCCATGTAGTTTATTATCCTTTTCATTGTTTCTTCATAATATATAAGCAGATAATTCTTTCTGGGTATTGATTGATCAGGAATTGGTCGCTTTCATTACTGTCACAAGAAGGATGCAAATTCAGGCCCTTGAAATAAAACATGGGATGTTTGCAGTGATCAATGCACTACACAAGTTCTTAAATAATTAGTTTCTTTAACTGGAAGGAAGACAACTATCTTTGCTAAAATAAGGAGTCTTCGAATAACTCAGTTTTCTTTTACGTACGAAGTATGCGCCACACATGTTGCTCCAATTGTGATTTTAATGGAACGTCCCATATTTTTGTTGCAAGTTTGACACATTACCAATTTACTGTCAGTTTTGAAGGAGTCGTTGATCTCAACCCAATATTTTAATTTTGTATTCAGCAAGATTCACTTGGTGTCATTGGGAACAAAATCAAATATCTTATGGTAGATTATTGTTAGATATTCACTTTCAACAGCTCATGTGAAACTAAAATCAATTGGAGATATTACGNAGATAAGAATATAAGTCGTTGGACAGGAGTGTTGGAGGGGAGGGAGGGTCAAGACCGAAATCACTTATCTGTTTGCTAAATTCTGTAAAAAATGCATAAAAATATTCATTGTGAGAAGGGGAGGCCTGTACTTGGTGGAAAAACACTTGAATACCCGAGATGGTTTAACACTTTTCAATAGTTAATTGAAAAATTCCTTTCAGCTGGTTTATACAAGCCAAACTAAATCAAACAATGTTTAAAAACTCAACAAATTTGCAATAATTATTACTAAAAACACATTAAATAACCACAAAATAGGTAACTTTATGTAAAATCATTTGAAATATATAAACATGTTAAAATATGTAAAAATATATAAAATGAAACTCAAATAATATTTTATTTTCATTTTATATATTATGTTAACCCTAATATCGTAGGCTTGCTGAAAAAACTCACTAAATAATTTTGTTCATGATTTTATATTTCGGTTCCGTTATAAAGGAACAACTCGCTAGGTCATTTGTATTTATTTGAACTAAAAATGAAGTATTCTGTTACTCTCACCAAGTCAACAAAAATATTTGACTGTCAAGAAAATCTCACTAAGTCATGTCAACTGACTAAAATAAAGACAGTCACTCAATCGACCTTCTATAACACATATTTTTAATCAAAATCAAATCACTAAGTCAAACTTTAATAGTATATTTTCTTATCAGTGAAAACTCATTAAGTCAAGTAAAAGTAATTAATTAATTAAATTTAATCAACATAATAGATTATGAAAAAAATTGCTGACACTTAATGTCTTAAAGTATGTTTCTAATATTATGAAAAAATAATGGTTTAAGTTGGATTTACGATTTTCGGAAAAAAAAGGTAAAAGTATCGTTCACTCAAAAACTAAAAATTGCATTTTTCCCAAATTAAGAATTTTGATTTATTGAGTTTCTCCAGCAATTCACGATATGATGATTCGTTGAGATATATATTTTCTGAACATCTAAATGGCGAAGAATAGAATAAGTATTTACATAGAAATCCCAGCTCTAGTAATTAGCCCGAGAATTTTACAGCTTTATACTTTTCCTAGAGTAAAACTATTAAAAGTGTATTTTATTGTATTGACTACTAGATATTTCTATATATTTGTGATATGTTCCTGTGATCTCGTGCAGTAAGAAACCAACAAGTTATTCGACTGTAACTAGAGCACGCCTCTCCAAAATGTGTTCAACAGTAACGCTTTCAAATAGAAGCTATGATAAAATGTGTATTTTTTAAACAATGGGGGAAGACTTAACCCAAGCCCAAAGCTACAAAAAAAACACTTTTAAATCAGTCCGAAAAGTGTATAATGTAAAAAAAAACTTTTTCCATTAGTAGTTCAGGGGGTGAAGGGCAGCTACCCCCTAAAAAAAGCTCTTTCCAACCAAATACCCTCCCACATTAAAAAAGTAAATCATAACTACGTGCTTGGCTCACACCGTTTTGAGAGTAGCTCCCGAATATACTATGTACTTTTATCAAATGATTAATATATGAATAGAGGCTATACCTTTATTTTCACACATTCATCTAAACTCTAGAGTCGTCGGTTCCCGAACTTGTTGAATGGCATACCAAAAACATAATTTCAGTATTTTGGAGTACCGCCAAGATCGTTCTGAATATTTAATATTTAGGTACATTTTAATGGCACCCAGGAATATAATAACACAACACTATTTATAGATTAACAGTTTTTATGTATCATTATTTAACATTTCTACTCAATCAATACGGACAATAGGCCAAAGGTATCAGATAAATAAAAAAAACACACTAATATTTACACCTCCAAAAACTGTTTGAATCTCTTTTCCTTTTGATTTGACTTGGTCGTAATATATCTATGGTATTTGATTGGACATTATCTTTTTACAACTTAAATTTGCTTGTTTTGTTTGACTTTTCATGGCGTAGACAACTATCTGGAATAAGTGTACGTACCACGGTTTGGGAACCGCTGCTCTAAATAATGGAGCCGAATACTTAGCGCGTCCTCTTGCTAAGCTAATTGTTTAAATCCCTTTGGGGGACTAATATTAAATTTCAGTATTTTGGAGTACCGCCAAGATCGTTCTGAATATTTAATATTTAGGTACATTTTAATGGCACCCAGGAATATAAGAACGTGCCTGGAAAACGTTCCAATGGATTTTAAAAATCTAGAGAATCATTATCTTATATAATTAGTCACAATTTTTTTTAAACAACATAGCAATAAGCAATATTATTATTATTATTATTTAGCACTGCGTCTTAATACCCATTCGGGTTATACGCTTAAATACTAATTACGCTAATGGATTTGGAATTGGGAAGGTTAAATTTAGAGGAAGTGAACCAGCACTTACGTGAAGGGAGAGTGTAAGCAATAGGCATAAAATAAAATAATTATGTTTTCATTAAAGGGCGGGGTTTGATCTAGCAGAAAGTTAATTTTGGGGGTAAATTTTCATGAATTTTTTTCCACTTCCAGCTCCGGAATATTGAGACACATTCCCTTAGTGAATCTAATTAATTCAGCCTTAATTATTTCTTGTGTTAAATATTAACCATGTAAAACGATTGTAAGCTCTGAGTGTATTGTAAACAGACATTATAAGTTTTCATTAATATTCAGGGTAAGCTAAACAAATCAATGCAATGGCATCGTATTCAATTTAAAAATAAATATTATAAATTCCTTCATCAGCGTCGAGCGTATTTAAGGAGGTTTTTCTAATAGACTTTCCATTCTTCCTCCTTGCAAATTGTAGGTTCACTTCCTCTAATTTTGGCTTGCGGTTTAAGTGGCTAACTTGTTTTGTGTTAATGTTATTTATTATGTCAATAAAATATAGTTTCTAACAATAACTGTTATACACAGTTGTATTTAATACTAGTTATGAATTCATGTAAAAGCTATATATATATAATTTTATCAAAATATAATCGTGAACATTAAAGCATTAAAGTTCTTGTTGTTTATGTGGCTTATTTGTTTTGTGGAAATGCTATTCATTATGTCAACAAAATATAGTTTCGAGCATTAAATGATATTTAAACTTGTATTTAATAATAATTATGACTTTTTGTAAAAGTTTTATATTATTTCATAAAAATATAATCGTGAACATTACATGGTATATTAAAATGAAACTTTTTTCTGTTGTTATAAGTGACTCAAGGAATAAATCGATTATTTCTTAAATAACTAAATCTTTTTTCACTTTATTCTTGGGTAGCAATTTACTGTCACAATTTATAAATAACAATGAACGTCTGACTCTGTGTGTATGTATGTGTACTTGCCATCTTACCTTAAACCAAACTTGGTTAAGTTATAAAAGCTATATAAACAGTGAAATTGTTTGTAAGGTTTTCCTAAACCAAATGCTGGTACACATTCTACCTTGACGGAAAATCAAATCGATTAGCAAAACCTTTTCGCAAATGTGGGGTGCACTCGGAACAAGTACTACCGCTCTAACAGACATTAGTGGTGCTAAAGATATGGAAGTTAAAATCCTTTGGGGCACGCCGTCTAAATGTCAGCCTCTTTTAATTCATGTGGGATGAAATCAAATTCCTGCCGGGTAAACTGTTGGTATTTCTCCCTCCGAAAATTTTTCTTAATCATCCCTATCGCACCATGATAACTAATACAAAGACGTCTGACACGAAATGGTAACATTTAACTCATCTAGTTATTAGGAGAGAGGTCGTGAGTGCGAATCTTGCTCGGGTGAACTGGGGGTGGTTTTCTATTCTCCCTCACTCCACGTAAACATTGTAACATTTCTACCTTATTCCTCCGGTCCATGATGGATACATACATCCACGCATGTCGACGGACGATACCAAACAACCTATTTTAGTAGACTTTTGTGGTGGGGAATAGCGGCCACTAACTGAGGATTATAAATCACCTTAAGGTTTCCGAGGACCCTGATTGTTCATAATTGGAGCTGTACCAATGCTCTCTAGTTGCTACATCACAAAAGAAAAACCATTAACACACATGGGAGTGGGGGACGGGGTTGTGACTTTGTGATGATGAAACCGGGTAAACCCATTGTTGGGGGAAGGGTTGTGATATCATTCAAGGTCATGATATATTCCTGTCTCTATTTGTCTTGTCGAGCCGCCAAACTGTCGGCAGGTATGAATCATGAGGGTTGCGACAGTGTGATGACGTCTTCGGGAAAACACATTGCTGGGGGAGAGTTTTCAGGGTCAATGACCTCATGTTCATTTTATAATAATTTTTATATACTTGCATCGATGATCGCATGGTCTAAGACGTCACTAGATGGCCGGTGATAGAGTGATTGACGTTTGAAGCAAATGTTGGTACACGTTTTACCTGGTCTAGAAAAATATGGGCGACCAGAAAAATATTGGGGGAGGGGGTTCAGGAAGTACGGCCATTCTAGCAAACATTAGCTGTGCTAAAGATATCGAGGTTTGAATCCCGGTGTACACGTTGTCTAAACGTAAGGCTACTGGCGGGGTAAACTCGAATCATTGGTTCCAGAGTGGGAATTAGAAATCACATCTGAAACTGCGGCCTTGAGAAGACCAGGACCGATGCGCCAAGTGGCCTTGGGGTTTGTGGGGGGAATGCACATCTGAACCAGTGACCTTCAGAAGGCCACGATCGATGTACCAAGTGGCCTTAGGGGATTCATGATTCTTCAAAAAGGTCGTTGTCACCCTCTTTTGAAATTTATAACAAGTTACTATTGTGACATTTGATGACCTCCATTGAGAAGGGCTATATTGAGGTGAGGGGAGGGGTGAAGTGAAAGGCATTCCAACAGAGTCCTGGAAAAAGGATCAGTCAATATGACTTAGTTCATTCTGTGCCGTGGGTATGTAAGGAGGATGGGGAGTGAAGGAAAAGTGAAAGGGGCCTTACACCAGTGGTACTCTGTCAGCTGCTCGGTGGTCACACTCTTCGCTAAGCGGCTGGGCAGCAAAGGTGCTCCCAGCGCTCACTAGCGATACCGTGGGAGGAGCACCGGGCACCGTTCGGCTGTTGCCCGACTATGAATCTCCAAATTGACAGAAGCGCCAATCTAGTTAGTCATAGGAAGGACTGATTTATTGTTTGAGTACCGAGTTGATGTCGTAGCTCTTAACCTCGTGAATTACCTGATGAATGAGATGAAGTTGTACAAAATTACAGAACTATTTATACATATAACACTATGAGAAGATAATTGCTGATTGTGAGTATTGCGCTGGGTCTCGGGAATAGAAAGGAATTTTTGTTTTTGGGATAAGATAGGTTGGTATTGTAGGAATGATCGCTTGTGGGTGATAAAGTAACGTGAGTCTGGGAATGGAACTGGAAGTTTTTCTTCTTGGGATATGGTCAGGAGGTGATAGATACATTTCCATTCTCCATCTGGGGCCAACAATGGTTTCAGTGTTATCCTCTGACTAATAAAAAAAATAAGTAGGTTTTTCCAGTGAATTACAGCCGTGACAAAGTTAGTAGTATTAGGGTTCTTAGGATTTTCTTTTCTTGGGATTTGGTCTAGAGGGGATACATTTCAATTCCCTATTTGGGGCTGACCCTGGTGCCAGTATTAAACTCTGACTTGTAAAAAAAACTAGTCGGTTTTCTCAGTGGCATCCGGCCGTGACACGGTAGTAATGGCATGAAATGAGCGGTTTGTGTGTGAAAGTTGGGTTTAGGTTTGGATCGAGGAGAGGATAGGTGGGGGTGGGAAAGGTTGTCGGCGATTCTGCTATCGGTCTGGAGTAGTTGATTGTCAAGTGTTGGTAAATTTTTATTCTACAAGGAATGTTACATCTAGTTTTTTTTCTTATGTATCTTTTTTCTTCTAGGATTATCAACTAGGGATTTTATAATATTTAAAATTTTCTTTCAATTTTTTTATGTTTTAGGTTATATTATACATTTATATATAATAAATACATGCTTCACAATGCCAGCCTAGGTTGTTTAGGGTGTCGTGGTTCAGTCACGTCGTATTGTCCGAGTACTCTAACAAGTTCGTTCTCGTATATTTCAGTTTGGTTGCAGAAATTCTTGTTTCTCTCCTGGTATAATTCTTGTATTTGGTGGCAGTTTGTCATCGTGTGTAGGTTGGCATTACTAGTGCATCTATTTGCCCCTGTGAGTGTTCATAATATTTTGTTCTGTATTACCTGAAGTTTGCGAGTACACACTTATAAAGGAAGATGGGATGAATTATTTTCTTTTATAATAATATTTTAGTGGGAATTGAGAGCTGCCCTCCTTTGAACAGTGAGTACAGTTGTATGAATTTAGATATTACTTTACTATTAATATTATCTATATGACTCCTCCAGATGAGTTTCCTACCTTATGTGATCCCAAGGTTCTTGACTTCGTCTTGGAGTGGTATCTCTGTGTCGAACCAGGTTAGTGGGGCCGGGAGCGGTTTCCTACCTTTAGCTAAGATTAGGGCTGCTGATTTAGTGGGATTTACTTTAATTCTCCAGTTGGAGAGCCAGTACTGGAGGAGGAGGGGGTATCGTTGCATAGCAAGTTATGCATAGTTTATACTTTTATTGCCTACATAGAGCCTGGTATCTTCAGCAATGAGTCTAACTAGAACATGATAGTGGGTGGGAATATCTGCTACATAAATGGTCTATAAATGTGGTACTAGTGTTGAACCCTGCGGCACCCCTGCTTTAATAGTGTGTGTCTGCGATCTCTTGCCATTCGTAACTACCTGGAACGTACGCCGTCTGAGGAAGCTGGCTATCAAGAAGATTTACCATTTTGGGTAGTTGAATTTTATTAATTTCTGATTAAGTCCAAGGTGCCAAACTTAATCGAAAGCTTTCTCGAAGTCTAGAAAGATAACTTTTACATATTTCTTTTCTTTGAATGCGTCAATTACGTCTTATACTATGTTTATTGTGGAATGGGTAGTGGAATGGTAGTTTCTAAATCCAATTTGAAGGTTTGGAATAACACCTATCCTACCGTTTATTATTTTCAGTCTTTTGAGAATTAGTCTTTCATATACCTCACTCAAGGTCGTTAGTAAACTTATCGGACTTCTGTTCTGAGAGAACATCGGATCCTTACCAGGTTTTGGGATTGTTATTATCCTAGCCAGCTTCCAGTCAACCGGGAAATAGCAGAGCGTCAGTAGTGAGTTTATTAGGGCCGATAGCGCTATTTCTGTTCCCCCTGGCATTTTTTAAATATCTCGTTATTCAGGTAGTCGTGTCCTGGCGATTATTTCTTGGGTAGGTCCTTTATAGTGGTGGTGAGCTCGTCCAGAGTGATTACCTCTGCCTTGGTGTCATTCGGTCCTTCCAGATAGTCCCTGATTGTTCTAGTCGCGTCTCTGGTGAAGTCGTGATCTTTTGGTTCGTCGTTTGGTTTGAGCTGTTTCTCTAAAACCACGACTATGGCTTCAGCCATATCTGTGCTTTCGTAAACCATGTCGTGTTCCCCGTGTATAGCTGGTATCGTCTTTCCCATAGTGGTCCCCTTAAGCTGTCGTGATACTTTCCACAACTTGTCTCTATCAAGTGTGGCCTCGGTGACGTAAGTGTCCCATCTGTTCCGTCTGATGTCCTTGAAT
Organism: Timema californicum; assembly: GCA_902141385.1. Taxonomy (NCBI): domain Eukaryota; kingdom Metazoa; phylum Arthropoda; class Insecta; order Phasmatodea; family Timematidae; genus Timema; species Timema californicum. The sequence goes on from CABFOW010010212.1 coordinate 8,217, forward strand.
CTCCTCCTCACTTGGGCTCTGAGTCAGTAGTAGGTGCTCCTGTGATGTAGGGTTCTGTAAGTCTGCCAGTCCCTTCTCGCTTCCCATTTTTGAGATATAAGAAAGTCCAAATCCGGATAGTGCTGTCGGAGGTCATGTTGTATGGATGTCCTAGTGGTGTTTACCCTGTAGGCTTCGTGCACTGTGGTAGTGAATAGTTGTAGGGTAGCGTCAGTCTGTTCTATGGAATACACATCTCTGGTAGAGTATCCTCTCAGGTCCACCTAAACTCGTCCCAGTCACAAGTTGCTGTTGTTTGTTTGAGTCCCCTCATTTCAAAGTTAGTGCCAGTTTTAACTTCACACAATATAGGATTTTGGTCAGAATTCAGCTCCTTTAATAGCGTAATATCCTCAGGGGTTACACCAATGATGGTCAATTACACGTCTATGATATCGGGTCTCTGTAGATAATCTGAGGGATAAAATGTGGGTTCATCTGGGGTAACAAATACGTAGTCATTAGTGTCTGCGTGGTCTGCTAATATTCGTCCGTTCCCAGTAGTTAGTCGGCTCTAACAAATTGTGTTTTTTGAGTTAAGATCGCCTGCCAAAAACAGTTTATTTGCGTCTGTGATCTCATCTAAGTCTTGGGGTATTAGCTTCTTAGTCGGTTGTTTGTATATGGCCGTGAACCGGACACTCCCACCGTTAGTATTTAAATTTATTCCGTTAGCTTCTATATTTTGGAGATTTTGAAATTGATATGGGTAGTGAGGTAAATGGGTCTTGATCAATAAAGCCGTGCCCCCTCCCTTGACTTGTGGCCTATCGTTTCTGTAAATAGTGTAGCAGTAAAAGTAGATATTTTTTCCTGGATTTATATGGGTCTCGTTTACTAGGGCGATATCTATTGTGTAAGTTTTAAAAAGATCTTCTAGCTCCTTAGCTTATGTGAGTATCCCGTTCACGTTCCATATAAAAACCCAAAGTATCTCTCTCGTCACCGTCACGTTTGCGTTAGTCGTAATTGGTTGAGAATTATTCGGTCCCTTCCTCTAACAGTATCATGAGGTTTTCAGTCTTGTCGGTCGCCTCTCTGAGTCTAGTGATGTATGGTCTGAAGTGTGTGAGTATTTTGAAAATGTTCAGGTTCTTTATATCTGAGAGTGGGGAAGTGGTGTTTTATTGTTGTGGTCGTCTGTTGTACCCCACCGTAACAACGGTATAGGAGCGGTAGATGAATGCGGCCTCTGCGGTTTGCTTAGCTGATGGATCCGGGAGTGGTTAGTTGGTCGAAGGGATAATTTGACGGGTGCGCGGGATTGGAGGGTAATTACCGGTGGTAGGTGGGGGCGCTGTCCATGTGGGACATGTCTGTCGTGTGTTGTGTTTATTGTTCTGTTTCTCCAACAGTTGCACGCATACCGGGAACTTGCTGTAGTTGACTGTGTGTGGGCCCTTGCAATTTATGCATCTTGCCGGTGTCGTGTTGTCCTTTTTGTGGCAGTTGATGGTGAGGTGTGCTCTGAGACACTTCATTTATCTGGGCATGTTCGAACAGTTGTTCTTCGTGTGCCCATGACGTTGACACTTCGAACAGTTGTTCTTCGTATGCCCGTGACATTGACACCTGTGACATTGCACAATCATGTTTCGGGGAGGGATGCAATGTTCTACCCTAACTATAGTCTGATTAAGGTACCTAACTTCAAAGATAGCGGTGTGAGTTTCGGTCTTAGCAAGCGAGACTAAAAATGTTGGGAGTAGTGTTACAGTCTGAGTGGTGTTAGTCGCTTCTGCCTTTAAGTAAACTGGTCAACGTCAGTCACTGGGTATCCTAGATCGATTAGCTCTGATTTGATATCCTTGTGGTCCATGTTTGGTTGCAGTCCCTTCATTACTACCTTCACCAGCTTGTCTCATGGCAGTGAGTAGATGTAAAACTCTTGGTTAATTTCATTGAAGAGTGTTTGTTCAAGTTTGAAATCGTGGGTCAAGGTGGTTTGTATCTTAAGTTCGTCCTTGATGTAACTAATTCCGGTTGTGGCCTAGGTGTCTTTAGCTATTTCGGTGATGTTTTTGTAATTGTGGATAACTAAAATCACTACTGGGGGAAGTCTCAGTTAGAGTCACATTCTGAGTGGTGTTAGTCGCTTCTGCCTTTCCGATAAACTGACACACGTCAGTCACTGGGTATCCTAGGCCAATTAGCTCTGATTTGATGTCATCAGGGTCCATGTTTGGTGGCAGTCCCTTTATTACTACCTTCACCGGCTTGTCTCGCGGCAGTGAGTAAGTGTAAAGCTCTTTGTTCATTTCTTCGATGAGGATTTGTACAATTTTGAAGACGTGGGTCAAGGTGGTTTGTATCTTAAGTCCGTACTTGATGTGATTAACGCCTGTTGTGGTCTCAGTGCCTTTAGCTATTTTGGTGATCTTTTTGTAATTGTGGATCCCAACAGTCACTAGTGGGGGAAGTCTCTCTTTCTTGTTGGTATCTGTTTGTTTCGAGGGTGTGTCATTGTTTATTTATGTATCTGTGTTCAGTGGTGTGTATTTGTTGTCGAACGTAGTGATAGTTTTCTTTAATTGTGTCCCGTCTATGTTCCTACATTTTCTATTACGTCTGAGTTTGTCAACTAGTGTGAATGAACCGTTGCCATCATAATCAGTTTCAATGTCGGTTTTCTCAAGGTTAGCTTCCAAGTAAAAGCATTTCTGTGTGTTAGTGTTTTTGTGAATATCAGTGTAGTTTCGTTTGTTTCGAGTGTTTCCGCGGCCATTTCACGCAGCCCTTACAAGGGGAGGGTAGTGGAGTGTCAGGGATCATGGACTGCACGCCAAAAATAAATAAAATCTCCAAAGCCCCGTCCCAATCCTACCGAAAATAAACTCCCCACACCAATAAAAAAAACTCCAAGTGCCTGTCCAAATCCTACCCAGGCATAAATAACCGATGAGCACCAATAAAAAGCAATGAGCATACATAAATAAC